>VOPJ01012003.1:58359-100756 GCA_014673585.1 Semibalanus balanoides | reverse complement strand
TTAATTCATGTACAATTATCTGTTCTTACATTGTGAAGCTTTCCGTTAGCTTTCTTTGTTTAATCAAATTCATGATCAAATATTACCTTTACTACCAGGTACTACCATTTGGCAGTACACAACACTACCCGGTAGTACATGGTTATATTTGTTCATGAATACGATTATACAACGAAAACTAACGAGAAATTTCGCGATGTAAGAGCTCATAATTGTACATGAATTCATAAGATTTCAGTTGATACAAAACATAACTGGGAAAAGCCGTGTTCCTAGACTTAATTACCCGAAACGCAAGAAATATGACAAGGTACTACCGGGTAAAAATAAATCCTTTGTGAAAACGGCTATTACCTATTGAGGCATTTAGAGAGGAACGCGCAAACATATGGGGCGGGAGCGGGAAGCTCGAACCTTAGACCTAACAATGACTAGGCTGGAGCTCCACCCAATATATCAAGACCGCCACGATGGAACATTGGAAACATCTACGAAGGTACACGTTACGAGCGCATTGCAACGTCATCCCTGGAGTTAAAAGGGAGAGTGCTCTCTGCTCAGATAAGACATAAGCCATTTACACATTCGGCTCTTGCCTTCGTCACTCATTAACCCACATCCTGCTGGAGGGAACATCAACCTTGACCTTGAGTCATATCGGAGGATGCCCTATCTTAACAAATACTGTTAACAATTTCGTTAAAAATCATTTCAAAACTAGTCGCCTCATCAATTGACTCAGATGAATATTTTGAGTCACCAGAGGTTATCCAAAGTCAAATGTTAATTTTGTAAACCCTGCTCCAAAAACTCCTGAAATATCTTTGCCAGTATGATGGCTACAAGGAAACACAAATACAACCAACCAAAGAAGGCACTCACAAATGGAATCTAGCTGGCGTTCTTTTTGGGAGGTTATTGCTTAAAAGTTTGTTGACATCAAATGACATCGAATGACCTGGTCGGGGACTGGCGTCACAAAGAAAAGCTGTTCCTGGGTCATTAAGAGTAATATAAAGCTGCATGATAAAGAAAGATATTATTTTATCTTGTGCAAACTATCTGAATAAAAGTCGATTGTATAATTCCCCAATGACTATTCCCAATGGAAAAGTTATCAGATTGACCCGAGCTTAGGTCGCAGATACCCAAGTTTTAAAATAGGATACTTGTATTCCCTAGTGAGTTCATGGCATGATAAAAGTTTAACTTAAATCGCTCGTTTGTTCAATGAATTGCCTAAATATGTACATTTTCTTTAGATGTTTTTTGCTGGATATGACCTGGAACCACGGCCTGAGATGACCTCCCGTCAAAGTATTTCAGCACAGTTTTGCAAATTATGAGTTATAATAAAGGTGGAAAAATTAATGGTTTACGTAAATCGCATAAACATGCATCATGAACACGGCTCAGATGTATCTTGCCTAACCATGTTTTGAAACGGAAATATTCTTAGGGGTATGGAGGGTCACAACTTAAGTAGTGACTGACCAATCAGCATCGGGCTCACCCGATGCTGTGTCCGCACTACTTAAACATGTTTATGGTTTACGTAAACCGCATAAACATGCATCGTGAACACGGCTCTGAACAACATAAGAGGTGGATCATAGGGGGCTGTTAGCCTGTCCTAGCACCAAAACCAAAATAAGTTGTCATCCTGACAGTTGAGGCACTGTGGAGCAGAGCACAGGACAGAATATTTGCAACGTTAACAGCATAATTGATTGGATGCCACAACCAAATAGTTATATGACGGAGAGTGGAGCAAAAGAGGCCTCAACATTATGTTCAGGGTGTTGGAGCAGCCCCATATTGCCTATAAAATGTATAGAGACCCAAAAGTTATTTTTAACATCTACAAAATGGGGGATAATCAATAGTTTGAACATTGTTTTCAGAATGCTTAGGTAGGTATCTTTCAGATTCAAGCAAAAGCGCACACTCTCCAGTGAAACTGAAAACAAATTTGTTAAAAAGAAAGAACACCACCAGCCACTGTCAATCGGTCATTACAAGATCACAAAGCACCTTACGTGATAACAACAGATTATTAAAATCCGAACAAATAAAAACATTCATTTCTGCTGAAGGCAAGGCCTCTGATATACAAGGGTTATCAGTTATCACTTATCAAATAAAAACAATCGGGATGTTTTTTTTTTGCCTTTACTTTACGTTATCAGCCTCGCGAGGAGGGCGACGACCTAACTACGTCGCGCAAAAAAACGGCTAATCCTAAATTAATGTCGGTGGCCGTATGAAAAAGAATGGAACCCCATATATGCAATTTAATAAGCTCAATATGGTAGCTGAAGTCATCTAAATCGAAAAAGGAAATACAAAAGTAAGAACCAGCTCTGAAAATGCAAATCAGAACTGGGCTTGGTTTGGGATTGCATATGCGTGGAGAAAACCCCATTCGGTTACTTTTTTATTACCGTTAAAGCTCACCTGGTTGTGTCTCATCCGCAGATATGTTGATGTTACTCTCGGGCAGCGCTGCGCTTCAGGTGATGGTAACCGACCAGAGATCGCGGCCACGGCTGGTCACTGTCGAGTCGCTGATTTGTGTGGCTAGGGCTTGGCTAACCGCCGGGGCCCGGACGCTGAACTAGCTGTAGCGTAGTGTGGCGGCCACACAAGCGTGTCATACTGTTATAGTTCGCCAGCGTACGGCGATTGTAACACGAAGTCGAGGACCAAATCTGTGAGGCCTGGGTCGTCGTTTCCGAGTAGCGTTGGGAGAGATAAGGTAAGTTGGTGCACGGCTAAGTAAGTTGTGATGCGTTGGCGGCTCCGGGTTTAACACGTCACAGACCGATCAAGATGTGGCTCCACTGATATAACGCATATTGCATGACCTCGTCGCAGTTGTGGAGGCTCAGAAGCGGTTTGATAAATTGCAGTGGGTGGAGACGCGTGTGTCCACATCTCAGGCCGTGTCAGGATCACCTCTCTCTCTCTCTTCTTATACATTGTTGAGAGCAAGTGACCCACATACCTAGTTTAGGCTTAATCCTATGCATGTGGTTAGCATGTGTTTCTTCCCACCGGCGCTGGAGATATTCAGCATAGCGGACATTGAGCAGGTGGAGCACTTCGCTCAGCGCCAGCGGTTCCACTATTGGGGCTGGTAGCGAGGCACCTTCCTTTGCGAGTGTATCAGCAAGATCATTTCCGTGCATCCACAATGACGCACGCGTGCGGAATCCACAGAAAGGTCACATGTTGTCAAAGTCAAGGAGAGGACAAGCTGGATGGATTTCGAACACTCCTGGATGTGTGTCGTTCGTTCTCATGAGCGCCTGTATGGAGGATTTGGAATCCGTACATATGGTGGCCTGATGAATATGGCTGTCTCTGATATGAAGCATAACCCTTTTGATAGCATAGACTTCAGCAGAGAAAACAGATGTATAGTCAGGAAGGCGGACAGAAAATTTAAAGTTAGGTCCAACCGCAGCTGACCCTATCATATTGTCGTGCGCGGAGCCATCGTTGAAGTAGAAGGTCGACTCGCTGTTACTGTTTTTGTATTCCTGAAAGGTCATTTGGATTTCAGCAGAAGAGACTTCAGCTTTCTTATAGTGTAATATCGACAGATCGTTGTAGAGCCAGAAGGGTGTCAGCGGTGGTTTTGGAGCAACCTGGACACATGGTATGTCTAGTGCACGCCGTGCTCGCTTAACGGCGTCTGCCACGAAGCAGGGTCTCATCAGGGGTCTCCGCGTGTTGGGTCTGCTGGCCTCTAGGGCACCTACTGCTGCATGGTTTGGTTGGCTTGTTTGCTTTCAGGGCTAATACCGAAGCAGGAGGAAAGACGGCCTTCAGCTAGAGCTGGGATGTTTGAGGTCAGCCACGTAGGGCGAGAACCGCTGGTGGTGCGGAATGCCCCCAGCTGATCAATCGGAGGCAAGTGGGATTGAAATCGCTTCCAATCGTTTGCCTAAAGCTGATAGACATTGTACTGAAAAGGAACAGTTAGTAGTCCAGTATTGACCTAATGATGCCTATATAAGCGTTAACAATGTCTTGCGATCCGCTTCCTCATGGATAACCAGACAGGGCAGCGAAGACGTTGACACGTTTAAGCAGCGGAGTTTGCAATTCTTCAATGTGAGCCTGGAATGTAAGATGCGAGTCTAATGTTATCCCTAAAACTTATGTGATCTGTAAAAGCGGCTATCGGGGGTGATTTCGATCTGCCGGTTGAGCGGGACAGATCAGGGAACAGGTCCTCTTTTTGAAGACAACCATTTGCGGATTTTGGCGGACAGAAAAATTTCCAATTCTCACACCATTTCACACCAGATGATCGATCAGCCTTCTGTAGGGCTGTGTGCGAGTCCATGACGCATCTTTTATTGTGAGCACCAGATAGCCAGGTCATCTGCGAACAATGAGTAGCGGATTGACATGTGAATACGAGGCAGGGTAAGAAGAATGACGTTGATCGCAATCAGGAACAGGGTGGGAGACAGGACACTACCTTTCGGTACTCCATGTTCCATCTGTCGGGAGTCCGACAATGTTGCCTGGCAGCGAACCTTGAACGAACGAGGTTGGAGGAAACTGCACAAGAAGTGGGCTAAACTGCCACGGATGCCAAGCGTATGCAGTTTGTGAATCACGGTGGAACGATGAACCTTATTAAACGCGGATGTCAGATCTAAGAAGACTGCAACGGTAGGGTTACGGCGCTTCCAGTTCGTCTGAACGTCCGATATAAGGCGCACAATATTATCCGCCGTACTGTGATGCCCACGGAATCCACTTTGGAAAGCGTCGAGACGACATTTTCCTCCAGGATAAGCGCAGTCGGGTGTTCACCATTCTTTCAAATATTTTACATCCACAGTTGGTCAGAGAGATTAGACGATAGGAGTTAATCAACTGTCGTTTTTTACCGGACTTGTTATCGTAACAAATGCGCCATTACCGTATCAATTTTCTCTACACACATCGGGGGCTGGTCGCAATCCCCATCACGATTTGCCCTACCAATCACATCCCCCTTTCGATACGAAATCTCCTCTCGTTCGCAATGCCCTCCCGTTCCTGTATGGTGTTTTCACTGACGTCACGATACCTCGTTCGGCCCAGGGTAACTAGACACCGGCCGCCATATTTGGGGACAACCTGAGCACTAGTGTGCTAATTCAGTGTGTGTCCTGTGTTGTTAGACGGGTTTTTCATGTGATTTTAGATTAATCGACAACGACAAAATCTATCCCACTTTACCTTACCACATACTCACGGCTCTTTTCGGCGTGCATATGTTTGTATGGACATTAACCCTCGCACCGACGGGGGTCTGAGCCAACTTCGAACCGAACGGGGGCCGGGCGATAACCGCCCCCTCCCGACCAGAGATTCTCTAAAACTACGCAAACGTAGGCGAAGGCAGAAGAAAACTGTGAGGTAGGCCGTGAACGAGTAATAGCGAAATACTAAATATTTTTTAATCAGGCGTCATATTGAGATCACCAAGAGTCAAAAAGCGTCAAATGCCATTATTTTCGAGTAAATTGAGCACTGCTTCACATAATCCGGGCTAGCTCAGTAACTAACATAGCTAGGAGCAATCCGAAAGAAAACACTGCAATGCTCTTGGAACATTCTTCCGCTACATGTCCTCAGATTTGAGATCAATTCAATATTCAAGGCTCCAGAGGTCAGCGAAGGTCAAAATGCTTAATTTAACTGAAAAAAAAATGTTTGTTAATAACTTATTAAGTTTTAAAGGCAGAGCAATAATTTTGCCACCATCGTGTTTCTCACATCACGGCGCATCGAACCATTTATCGTATGATCTAGCTAGGTAAAAAAAAAATGACCAGACCTCAGGTCATGTCAAGGTCAAGTCAAATTTTATGTCTATCGATGGAGGTTGACTTGAGAAACAGAATGATGAAAACCACAGTACTCTATCTTACGTAGAACATGAGTTATTGTACAAAAACCATATGACCTTTTGACACATGTTGATTTGACTTTGACACACATTGATTGACCTTTAGACGAGATCACGCAAAAAAATACAAGTTGCATTCTTAATATACTTTGGCTTCAGATAGTGGATTAGGATGACACTGAACACATTTACAAGGTTTTGTTCAATTGGTGCGCATTTTCAATTTTTCCATAGACTTATAATGGGAGTTCTCAAAAATTGACATGACCTCAGGTCACCGATATAAAAAATCCAAGATATACAAACTGTAGATATTGAAGGCCTCATTGCACACTGTGAGTTTCAAACTGTTTGGTTCACCAATATGTGGCTTCGGCAAGATGTCAAGCTTACAAAAACGTGACTTGAGGTCAGGTCATCCCTCACCCTGGTGGGGATGGGGGTCATTTTGACCCCCCTGAGGTTTTTCCGGAATAGCGGGGAAAACGGCGGCGCGCAGCGCTGCCAAATTTTGCATAGCTGTTTAAACATCAATTGCCCACACTTTGACTAAAAATTACTTCAGGTCAACCGAGGTCAGGTCATCAGGTCACTTTAAGTGACATTCCCTTCCAAAATGTTTGTGATCGTGCCAAAGCCACAGTTTGTGCTCGTAAAATTTGAAACTTGCAGGATTTCATAAGATTATAAGTACCTACAAGTTGTATATCTTGAATTGCTGTAGTCTCAGTTCCCGAAAATTGCAGCTAGATGCGATTCACTTGTAAACAGTTATTTAATAAATAAATAAACAATCAGGGGACCCTTTCAGCCCCCCCCCCCCGTAAGGCGAGGGTCAATGTACAGTATACACTGTACATTAGAGAAATCTTTCAATTTCGTATTAACCATTTTCACGATTGATTTTTATAGACGAAAATGTTTTAAAACATTGTGAAATGTTTTAAAATATCTTAGTAGAATGCCGCTTGTACGATTAACTGACTTGCGAAAAAATGTTTTAAACCCTTGCCCTACGGGACTGTATGGCGAGGGTTTAAAACATTTCTAGAAAATATGTCCATCGTAAAAGCGGCTTCTACTTTAACACTTTAAAACATTTCAAAATGCTTTAAAACATTTCGCACAAAATAATCCATCGTGAAAACGGCTATTATGTAACAACTTGGTCGTCTTCTGCACAAAAAACGACAATCTTGGATCAGCCAGTGGCATTTCAGACCAGGCCCTCTGGTGCATCAATTCAAATTTGATATGTTGCATAAATCACCACAGACCTGTCTGTCAATCAGTTGCTTTCTGGCTTATGAATTTCTTGGTTATATAAAGCTTCCGAAAAAAAGAAACAAATCATTAAATATACGCTGATGAGGACTGCAAGACTATAACATATACGATGGTGACTTTCACAGTGAATGTGCGAAAAGAACTAAAATCGTGTTCTTTAAAACTAGCCGGCTTCAAGAAGACTTCAAAAGAAAAAAAATGCGTTACATTTTTAATTACTCAGTATGGTTTTACTCGTTTAAGGTAATTGCAATGTTTGATAATAATATCACTTAATGCGTATCGATGAGAGAAAAACATTAGCCGATTTCACGATGGATTATTTTGCACGAAATATTTTAAACATCTTAAGATGTTTTCAAATGATTTAGTATGACAGTTTTAGCATAATTATTCTTTCCTTAACTACGCAACTGTTGCAAGCGATTTTTGTCTTGGAATGTCTCTTATAATTGTGTTATATGTTGGTGAGAATATAATATATTACAAAATTGCGGTTTGGTGGTACTAGCAGATATTTTTTTTATAAATTTAGTCCGAATGTTTTGTATGGATGGCTTTCTGAGGTCAGGAACCGCGCTAAGCAAGCCTGTTGGCTGGTTCCTGACCTCACCACCCGATCGCCGCAATTCCTGTTGGCCGGCATAATTTAGAGGACGAAAGTTTTGCGTGCCCGACATAACCTGGACACGGTCGCCCGCTCGCCTGACGTCACCTTGGCTTAAGGGCGAATCCGCTGCCACGGCCGCGGCAAATCCCAGTCAGGAAGCAAATAAGCGACGCCCGAAGCGACTCGAACCAGGCTGCCACTCTGGAGATACGGTCAGAAGACCAGCGTTTCCCCCACTGAGCTTAACAGAGGCGGACAGGAGGTTAGCTGTGATCTTCACTACTGATTCTTTTCAAGAACATCTTGAACATATCGGTCTCGGGCACAACATGGTCACTCATAAAGCGAAGCTCCCCTTGCTCATAATGAACTCGCCTCCAGCGAATCGTTTCTAGCGCAATTATTGCGCCATGCAAAGGCAAGACCTGTGATACCGATGACGCGCCAGATTGAGTAATTATATGGCGGATATGCTTTAACTGAAGAACGGACTCTAGACGCATATGTTCTTTAGAAACGAACAATTTTGTATCATAATCTTGTAAAGAGCTCATTTCATGGTTCCATAACTCTTAAATAATGATAATATCGCCTAAATCAGTAACTTATTTGTATTGGAATATATCGTATACTTTAACTTTCATACTAAAACATTTCAAATTATCTTAAGATGTTTTAAAACATTTCGCGCAAAAAAATACATCGTTAAAAAAGGGCTATTGGTTAAATATTTTGTACTTTATAATGATTCCATCACAACATATTCCTTCAACAATAATTCTTCAATTTTAAATGTATTTAAAACTTAATGGATTATAAGGGGTCGAAAAAATGAAAAGTGGTCGCCAACAAAATTCCATATCAAAGTGGTCGCCACAGGGATGGTCGCCGCATAGTGGTCGCCGCAGGGTCAGGGCAAAAACAAAGTTTCTAAGTGTTTTGAATTTATGTCATCAATAAGCGTTTACTGAAACATCGATAATTCCCTATTACTGTACCGGGGGGCGACGAATCGCCCCCCCCCGTGCTCCCCTTGAAGTTTTTCGCGTACGGGTCATTCATAACTCAAAACTCAGAATCTTCAAACTGCTGGCTTTTCATAACATTTCATTGCGCATCGAATGGTGTACTTTTTTCCAAATTTAATTATTAAGAGGGGGTCCAGGACAGTTTTTGGGGGGCGTGTTCGGCCGTTTTGAACACAAAAATCTTTGCATGGTAAGCACTCACGGAGAGTTGTGTGTTAAACGGGAAGTGTTCGCAAAAACAGACATCGTAGAGAAATCGGATTGTTTCTTCAGATGGCTATCTCGAAATTTCAATATTTATGAATTTTGAAAATCATTTTTTTTTACTTATTTTTTTTACCAAAAAATGATGCAAGTTTTATTTTCAAGACACATTAAAAAAAAAACCGGAATATATGTGAGAGAACATGTCAAATAATAAGTGTTTAAAAGTTTTATCAGGGTGATATCTAAATATTGATGACCTGATGTCAGGTCAAATGCTACCTTCCAAGAGAGAAGTATAATGGTGGAAAATGAAAAAAGAGGGTTTAATACATTGCATCAATCCAATTACTTCAGTATCAAGTCATCCTAGGCCCTTCTTGATGAAAAGGATGATAAATTTAGTCAGTGACCTTTTGAAAGGTCATTAAAGGTCACTAACACCTTTTTATCAATAACTCGTGAAAGAGCATCATAGGACCTCACAAATGGTCTTCAAATGTTTTGATCTCGTCAATACGCGTCTTTTGAATGTGCATTTTGACCGACTTACGTCTCCATGACCCTTGACCTTGACCTTGACCCGGGGTCAAAATTTTCGATTTTGCAAAAGTTTGAATATATTCGAACCGCAATGACGAGAGAAACACGATGGTAACCGAAAATAAGTGCTGTATATACTTTAGATAGAAAGTATTAAACGAACAAACATTTTTGCTGAAAAACAGGTTTTTTTTAACAATTTGTTGACCTCTACAGTCCAAACCATTGACCTGAGGTCCATTTTCTGAATGCCTTATGGGTGAACAGAAAATTAAAAACGCTTTAAAATGATTTTTCGGATTCTCCTAGCGCCATAGTTTCCGAGATAAATTGGCAAGGTTTCCTGAAAATATCATGTTTTGACAAAAAATAATTTTTGATGAGTCGATTGACCTTGATAGATATGACCTCAAGGTCAATCACCAAAATTTGACACAATAGAGTTCGTTTTCGACCTTAGTCACACTACAAGTTTCATGTTTCTAGCTCTTATGGCAGCGGAGATCTGAAGGGGGGGCCGAATAAGCCCCCCCCCGACAGATTCGTATACTTTCATCCCTCCAGAATAGGGTAACTGGTAGGTAACTTGGATAACCGGTGTGGGTTTGAGGTTAGGGTTGGGAGATTTAGGTACTGAGCTCTTCATTTTTGCCCGCATGGTATCGCAAAGTGGGTCGTCCAGGTTCAAGCAAAGTGGTCGCCAACGAGGTTGGTAGGACAGAGCTTTTTTCGACCCCTGTGGATTATCTTGACCTAACTATTGACCTATTGACCTATGACGACTTTGATCACAATTTTTCCCTTCTCAAAATTCAGTTACAATTGTATTCTTGACTTGGCCTCTAAAAATGAACAATATACTTTTGAATGAGCTTGTCTCGGGCTATCTAACAGCTTTTTCACTTGTCGCTGCCTGTAGGCGCCGTTTGGAAACGGTCGTGCCGTCTGGCGGCGTTGGCGGCACCAGAGGTTGCTGTCGCCACTGATACAGATGGCGGGTGCTGGCAGCATTAGAGCTGCGGTTGGTACTATGTGTTGCTAGATGCGTCTCGCCGCTGCGTTTTAGTGCGTTCGAAACATCGTGGGCGTTGGTATAATCGAAATGATATAATTAATTGTGATACTATTGTTTGACATGTATTGCGATTGGGTATTTGTTAACACCGTGTTAAGTGTTATTATTTAGTTATTAGATTTTAAATGGTCTCTTGTAGTTTTGTTTCTATATTAATTATCGAATCGATCCTAGCGCCATAAATTGTGCACGGGGCAGACGGGTCAGCTGGCCGTGACTTTTCTTTTTGGTAGCCTCTGGGCGGCCACGTGCTTGGTGGCGTTCTCATGTCGGAGATTTTAGCCATTGGTTGGTGATGAGGCATTTATTCAGGCTTGAAACACACGAGTTGGTAAGTGAGCGATATTCTGTTTTTATGGGATTTGGTTTGGTACCAAATGTTGGTGTTTTACTATGCTTGATACAGTCCCTATATTCTTTGGCAAATTTGGTTAGGTGACAGTATGTTATTTTTTTGGGCAGAAACCGCTTCTGAGACGCTTCTCGACGCTTTCTCTGTGTCGCTCTCTGTGTCGCTTCTGGCGACTAGTGTTCGCTTCTGCGGCTGTACCGCTTCCTGTGAGACGACTGCAAGGCGCCTCAGCATTGCTGGCTGCTGCACTCTGCGGATGTGTCCCTGCACTGTCAGGTCCGGACCAGGACAGCTGCGGCCTGCATCCTGTATGTACCTCCTGCCAGCTGCTAAGTGGCTTCAGACAATAACAGAGTGAGGTGTTAGCAAGAGGCGTGTGTATCAGCAAGGTGTTGAGAGACTCGGGTGCCCCGATTTGGACGAATTTGGAGTGGCGCCTACACTGCCCATCATAGAAAATCTGCGTGGCCTCCCCCTAGTAAAAACAAACTTACAGGAGCAGTAAGCCCTTGTTTTAAACACCGTACTGACAACCCTACAATCGACCACGTCCTCCACCTCCGTTTAAGAGGTTAGAGTTCACGGCCTGTCCGTATAAGTTTTGCAGCCAAACAAGGTGGTTTAAAGATCCACGGAACTTCTGTTGGTAAATGTAAAATCGTCCGGTTCCCATGCCTGGGCAATACGATGCAGCATGAACATCGCTTAACGCAACATGACTGGCACCAACAGCCTGACGACGCACTGGATGGACAGTGGAGCCTCTGCACAGCAGAACAGAAGACGAGCGCGTCACTTAGCGGGCTGACTCAACGACACATGTCGCAGACGACTGACACCAGCTGATGCTCTTCCGTGTCTCTGCATGAAAGACAGGCCCATCTGGCCCTTATGTCGCATTTTAAACTAATTTATAGAAACTTTGTCAAGGGGATGGATCTATGAACAACGATAAATCCGCCTCTGGTCATGACGTCTCAAAGTCCCTCCAGCTTTAGGCCTCCTGATTGTCCTCCGGCCTGCGAAAGTCGACCGACCGAGGGTGTGCCGGCTGGCGCGTGCCGAGAGCTGCCAGTCTCCCATCGCAGCCTTAAATTATGTGAGCCGAGTACCTGTAACACATAGTCTGTTAATCTTCACAAGGACTTGTATAAATTGAGTAAGAAGCGCTGTCATTTGCTTCTAAAGATGTTTCACTATGCATGTTTATTGTGTCACTTTTGCTACCGTTTCATTGAATTATGGTCAGATTAAACAAAAAGTAATGCATCTGTGCTTACATTTAAACACTAACTTTAAAATGTTAAAACTCTGTATTTTGGCCATAATATAAATACCAGTCAGCGACAACAGGTGTTACATCTGTGCACCATTTGACAAGTATTAAACACGCGCCCAGGAGGGCCTCTGAGAATAGCACGCCCTGGAGGGAGGGGGCGGATCTCACCCCCTCCCCTATGATCTAAAAAAAACACGCAACGTGGCGATAAGCAAAAAAAACGCTGTTGGATAGACCGCGACAAGGTCTATCGAAAGTACTTTTGTCGTTTTTTAGGTCAGGTCAATATCAAGGTCACCAGAGGTCATCAAAGGTGATATTTTTCGGATTTGGGACATTGCTTCAGATATCCATTTTTTTATTTTTTTGGTTTGCTGCGGACACGCGGGTGCGGCGTCAGGGTGTATTGGGCGTAGAGAGGCGACTGCATGCCAATACATATGGGCCCGCACAAGGACGCCCGATTTCCCCCACCGCCGATTAATCCTGGACCGGCTGATTGGTGCACAGAACTAATACAATCCCGTGCAATACCCTGCCTCACAGAGGCGGGGGGAGTGCGAGGAGAGCATCGGCAGGGGCTTTCATGGATAGGAAGGTAGTATAACTAATAGAAAAAGCGCGAGAACTGAAAATATGCACATTACTTCTAGCCAGGGGCGAGGACAGCGACCTTTTTTGAAAATTAAAGTAAACACGGGCATTGGTCACAAACAGAGTGAGCGGTATCTCGCTACAAACTATCGCCGTTAGGCTGCAGATACCCAGACTCATAAATCGGCAGCTCCTGCGGTAGGCAACAGACCGGGCGCAGTCCGGTACTACAATACCAATCTGATTTTGGTGTTGCATCTACAAACACGTGCCTGTCGTGCAGGTCTTTCCACATTGGGAAATGTGTCAAACGACCACACACTCTTCACGAATGAACGGGGCTGTCTTCTACACGAATCAAGAGTCCCCGTCCACCACCGCCGATGACACTTGAGTGGCAACTTAAAGGAACGGCGAACAAATTCACGTAGGCCAGCGAGCCGCCTGCGAACACAACGCCGGCTGCAGTTGCAAACTGCAAACATGCCGTCACGCAGAGTCACGTTTCACGTTTCACACGCACTAGCTTCCTACCAGCTCGCCAAGGTTTAATGAACACCGAGATATAGCAATTCTGGATGACGAACAGTAACCGACTTATCAAATTAATAGAGAGGCGCAGACTCATTTTAAAAATTTATACGATTCCAGACAGATGTTCAGGGCGGCGCGCGACAAAAATAAAATCATCCAAATACGCCATATCTTTAACACCTGGAAATTTACCCTCAAGAATCTTAACGTAGGCATGAAAAGGTTGCATTTCTGATGGTGCTGTCGCTAGACCCATCGGTAGCTTGTAAATAAATATATGTTTTCTACGTACATACACCAAACTTCCGACATGTGCTCGCGCCAAGGGCATATGGTAAACAGCATCTCGTAAATCTAACTTTATACGCAACATTCACAAATCATCAGCTGACAAACATCAAAAACACGTCCAAACTTTGGCAGAACACAGGCGCCGCGGCATCCATTTGCGTAAGCAAACTAAGGTCATAGACCAAACGCGCGACCGTCGGAGACTTTGCAACAGCAAACAGGCGGTAGCAGTTGTCCGGCTATCCTGGCCGTAATACACCACTCTTAACAAAGTCATTCACCGTCTCAGTCACCAACGGAGAGCGCGGCGTGGCCAGCCACACGCGCGGCGCCGCGCTCGGCACGCGCACCTGAAGTCCACGCGTCAACACGCTACGGACCCGCGGGTGGTCCCCGTACACGGCCGGGTTCACATGAACCCGCACCGGCGGCCCTCACCCCGGCAATGGTGTCGATCGGCAAACGACGCTTACCGATGAACGCGAGCGGCGACTCGCCACACAACACCTCACTCGAACTCGAACTAGAGGTCCTTAAAGTTGAGCTCAGGTGAGTAATTTAGGCTCCAGAGGTCATTTAAGGTCAAAAGTGATATTTTTGCAGAAAAGTGTTTTGCTATTAACTTGTTAATCAACGGCAATAAAGCAACTATTTTAATCCATCATGTTTGTCTCGTAAAGACGCTTTGAATGATTTTGATTTTTACAGATGAGGTCAACTTTGAAATTTGACCCCAGGTCAAGGTCAAGATCATGACTCGAATTACCCACCAGCGCCACGTTAAGTTGCTCAGTCCGTTAGGCGTACCCCGAATTCAGAGACCAGTTTACAACCACCTGCGGTTCGGCAATTAGCAGGCTCTAGCCCCGCCCCTTTCCTCATGCGTCACCACAAGCTGGCGTCTGTTGAACACTGAATGCCGCAACGCGCCAGTTTACGGGACATATCATCCTGCGGTTCGGAGGATAATATGTCCCGTAAACTGGCCAACCGCCAACCGCCGTGCCAACCGCCGGATCCACCGCCCAACTGCAGCGTATGACGTCATACCTTTCGCCCATCCCTGTGTTGAGCTACCCCTCCCGGCTTCAGACCACTACAGACCACACTTCAGACCACTACAGACCACACTTCAGACCACTACAGACCACACTTCAGACCACTACCACTCCACTGCTGACCACCGAATGGCAGTCAACAGCAGGTCAGTGAACAGGCCTCAGGGCAAATACCGGCCCGAGGTCGGGCGTCGGCCTGTTTACATATGAGATGAGATTGTCGAAGCGAGCTGCCGGGTTTAATCTGATGAGATCAGCAGAGGGAGACGACTTGAAGAGGTAAGAAGAAGCGGTTCCTTTGCATTTTCGACGATAAAATTGATGCCGCGCATGCACAAGGATAATTTCGGCGCGAAATCGCAGCCACGCGATGTTTATGGCAGTGCTGGCTCGGGGTTAAAGAGAAGCGAGGGCATTGCGTATTCCCTGCAATCATGACATCGCAGCTCGATCAGAATGCAGCGTAGCGCAGTGTAATTACTATAGTTTGATGCATGAGTGGCATTAACGATTCAGTTTATGAACGAGCCGAAGGCGAGTTCATAAACTGAATATTTTATGCCACGAGTGCAAAACACGATTTAGTGCATCGGCGAAGATGACTCTCGATCGAGACTGAACTGCCGAGATTGAACTCTCGGAAATATGTACTTGTGCTCTAACAGGGCATTTACCTAAGGCTTAGCAGTGTAATTATCACTTTTGAGTGTGTATTAAACACTCAGTTAAACCCGCGCCGGGCCGGGGGTTGTTTAAAGACACCCCCCTATGTTTTTCCTGGATAATGGGAAAAAACGGCGAGGCGTGTAGCGCCCCAATTTCAGTACCTTGTTCGAGCAATCTTTTGTACGCTTTCAAACAATTATTTTGACAAAAGTCATGTCAGGTCAGGTCACCAGGCTAGGTCAGTGACCCCACTCAAAAAGTTTTGCGGTTCCACAAACCACAGTTTTCTTAGCGGATTGGTTTCGTAATTACAGGGTTTTTTCATAAGAGTATGACTGATCTAAAGTTTGTATTTCTCGGATTCTTCGATTATGGTGACCTAGGTCAGGTCAATTTTCTGACTCCCCATTATAAGTGAATGGGAAAATAAACAGATTGTTCTTATTCTGAAGTATGCATTGGAATCAGGGTGATTATTTCAGAAAATCAAGTTTTTTTAGCTAATTTAATGACCTAGGTGCGAATTGTTTCTAAAAAGATCTCTACAAGGTCACAAAGAGGTCTTTCAGGTCATCTAGCCATGATTTTGCTAATCTTCTGATATAATGAAGATAGAGACAGCGGATAGACACCACTGTATTTGTTCGTTGTCCGCGTCGACCTATAACATGAACTATTGGGTCACCAAATGACCTTGACCTGAGGTCCATTTAAAGTTGACCTTTACGGAGGTCATCATATTATATATTTCAATAGCGTCTTGACCGAGAGGAACACGATAGTGGTTCAAATCTTCTTATGTGTCATTTTCAGATAAATGCTATTTCAGGAAACATATTTTAACAAAAAACTGCATTTTTTTTGACATTTGATAACCTCTGGAGCCTAAACTATTGATTCTGAGCTCCAAATTTGAAGGACATAAATGCGATTGCAAATTCAAAAATCTATATATGTTCTTTACTTGTTTACTCCTAAGCTATCATAGTTTCCGAGATATTTGGGGATATCTGGAGCTATGTCTATTCTGGAAAATTGGAGAAATTTGACCTTTGATTGACCTCTGGTGATTTAATATTGACCTGAGAAAAATTTTCACCGAAAATAGTTTCCCAAATCCTTTTTGAGGCTCTCGAACAGTATCTTTTGGATTTATGTCTAAGTCTCATAGGAGCCGGTTAGAAGGGGGGTGTCGAAACACCCCCGGCCCGAGGAAGGTGGCGCCGAGCACCGGCCCGGCGCGGGTTAATACACCGCTACAGTTAAGCACATGGTCAATGGGAAAACAGTCTTCGGCCATGCACTAACTATGCTTACTAAACTGGGATCTTGGGGAAACGCAATTTCAGAATGCAGTATTTCGGGGGCGGATCCAGCCGCAAGGTTTGGGGGGCAACTTTTTTTTTGCAAAAAGGTAACCCCATTTTATCTCTGTGGATTTGGGCTTCTCACCTTTTTGACATTCCAGATAAAACAAATGTTTGTTTTTTTGCGAAAAAAAAATCGGAAAAATGAGGAAAAAAATTAAAAAAATTGTGAAAATCACATTAAAACAAACCTAACACCACTTTCCGTAGCATATACACATGTAAGTAATATTCACGTTTATTGCATACAAACTCGCAGGGGCGTCACCGAGAATTATTGAGGGTGTCCGCTGACCGCTGAAATGACGAAAAAATGTAGGTATATCCGTTGTGTTTGCGTGTATTAACTCGCGCGGCGTAGGGACTCCAGCCGAAGGCGCGGCGTAGTGGTGGGGGTAAATTTCCCCCCCCCGTATCTTCCGAACTAATAACCGCAGCGAGACGCACAATGCAGTGATAGAAAGCTCTCAATGAAACGAATCGAATGCACACCCGAAGTTTGTCAAGTTAGGTAAAATGTTACGTCACGATCAGTTCATATGGAAAATTTGAGTTAATTTAGTTAATGGTTCGTTCTTTCAATTAGGATCATTTCATTAAGACTATCAATGCACATAAAGCTTTCAAAGGTGTAATATATATCCTGCATTTAGTAAAAGTGAATTTGTATGCAGAAGTCAAGGTCAAGATCATGACACAAAAGGTCGCTTTCACCAAGAGGTCAACGAAAGTATTGTGACACATGTTATAGGGGTTATTGTACACGTAAAAATCGATAGCAACAGTCATTTTTACAACTTGACCCCATTTAAGGTCAAGATCAGGTCATCTAAGGTCAAAACTAGAAAATAAATCATATGAATACACAATGCATGTTCCTAGGTCAGTTTTGTCACATCAATATAGCGATGACATTTATATATCTGTATCAGGTCAAAAATAAAAAATAAACTCTTTTGAAAAATGACGTCACTAGCTACTTATGCTTGGAAAGCAATCAGTCACTGATAAATGATGATTTTACTTTTAAATTGGGTTTGGGTTTTCCTACACTTGGTTCTTTTATACTCGTACTGAGGTTATTTGAGGACCTTGAAAAATGTCAATTTTGGGTGGATTTTTTATTTTTATTTGGGGTTCGAAAACCAACAATTGTGGAAATTCGAGATTGCCATTTTGTAGAGGATTAAATTTCCCTCCTTTAACAGTTTTGAGTTTGCAATTTGCGCTTAAGCTATGTTTTCTGCGATGCATCAAACATGTAACGTTTTACAGCCCAAAATGACATGACATGACGTCATCAAAACGTCATTATCTCCCAAAGTTCTGATTATTTTTATATTTTTTAGGAAAACGTCAAATTGATGCTGAATAGGATACTATAACTTTGACGTTGTTATCTTTTATATTTTTCAAGTTATTGCTGAAATCCGGGAAGGGGTAATATTTACCCCCTCCCCCTACGCCGCGCGGGTCAAATGAGCTAAGATGGTGCAATGATTATCACTATCGATTTATACGTATAAAACAGCTAAAAAACCATGTGTCGCATGGCTTTTTTGGATTTTTTTCGGAGAGTAACCGGAGAGAAAAAAAATATCCTTTTAGCTCATGCGGGATCTGTGTCATACCTTTGGGGGAACTTTGGGGGAACTTTGGGTGAACACATGGTTGCAATATACAATGTTCTTGACTGCAGTGAGGTGTGTTGGATTATGTGTAAGCAGGCTACGTTGATGTGAGTCGGAGAGACAAGACGTGAACCATAGAGAAGGTGGTGTGTTGAACGACTGTGTGCAGTGGCCAGTGCTGTCTGTGGTTGTTTGGTGTGTTATGCTGTTTGTTCTGTTTGATGTGTGTATTGATTTGGAAATGTCGGCTCATCAAATAAATTTGCCCTTCAGGGGGACAAACGAAAAAAAGGTTGCAATCAAAGGCTCAGGATGGAAAGCATGGTCCATCAACTGAAATGTTTCGTCTATTGACCTTTGATACGACCTTGACCTAATATGCGACCTTGATTAAACAAAATCGAGTTTTCTAAAGATGTGTCTCCAAGATAGCTTTCGAACGCCACTTTGCGCGTCTCGCTACGATCATCTGTCTTCGGAGAAAACGTGGGTGGCACCCTTTCAAGGGTGGATCTGTAACGGGGTTTTCCGCTCTGCAGTCTGTGCAACTGCGGGTTGGTGGCATTGCTAATGCCGATTTTGCTTCACCCGTTCCAATAAATTACGGTTTTGGAGGCGGTCATATCGTCGGTGAGCACATAGTTCGCTGCACGGCTAAGTAGGGGGGGTAAATTTCGACGGCTAAGTCAGAAATTGGTAAGGTGGAAATCAGGTATACGGTTCCCTGTTTAGTGAGCCGGCACCGCTTAAATCGTCATTTAATCTCCACCCCTTTAAATCCCGTCACCCGTCAGTGCAATGACCGGTTGACAGGCATATTGTGCACAGGGGCACGGTCACGTATTGTCTGTGCCTCCCGCTGCAGTCCTGGTCATGGTCATGCGCGATCGTAAACCTAATTAATAGTGTCCCGTGTCCTTTGTGCCCCGACTTTAACGTTCATGGTCATTCCTGGGTGTGGTTATCCGCACGTTGTAATGTGATATAGTATGAATGTTCGTTAGAGTGTTGGAATCGTAATTTAATGCATGTGTGTTTGTATTGTAAGTACGAACTGTGTGGCTGTATTTCATGCATGCCTGCATGCCTGCATGCCTGATGCCTGCATGCTGCATGCCTGCATGCCCTGCATGCCCTGCAATGCCTGCATGCCTGCATGCCTGCATGCCTCATGCTGCCATGCCTGCATGCCTGCATGCCTGCATGCTGCATTGCCTCATGCTGCATCGCTGCATGCCTGCACCTGCCAATGCCTGCATGCCTGCATGCCTTGCATGCTGCATGCCCTGCACGCCTGTCACGCCTGCTACGCCTGCACGCCTGCACGCCTGCAGCCTGCAACGCCTGCAAACGCCTGCACGGCCTGCACGCCTGCACGCCTGCCCACGCTGCAGGCCTGCACGCCTGCACGCCCTGCACCGCCTGCACGCTGCACGCTGCACGCCTGGCAGCCTGCACGCCTGCAACGACCTGCAACGCCTGCACGCGCTGCACGCCTGCACGCCTGCACGCCTGCACGCCTGCCACGGCTGCCGCCTGCACGCCTGCACGCCTCGCACGCTGCATCGCCTGCACGCCTGCACGCCTGCACGTCCTGCCACGCCTCACGCTGCCGCCTGCACGCTGCACGCCGCAACGCCTGCAACGCCTGCCACGCCTGCACGCCTGCCACGCCTGCACTGCCTGCATCGCTGCACGCCTGCACGCCCTTGCACGCTGCACGCCTGCACGCCTGCCACGCCTGCACGCCTGCATGTCTGCATGCCCTGCATGCCTGCATCGCCTGCATGCCTGCAAATGCCTGCATATGCCTGCATGCCTGCTGCCTGCTGCTGTATGTTCTGTATGTCTGTATGTCTGTATGTCTGTATGTCTTGTATTCTGTTGTCTGTATGTCTGTATGTCCTGTATGCCTGTGATATACGTTGTGCCTGTGTATACGGATGTATATATGTTATATATGCATATATGAATCTCCTGCCGGTGCCGTGTGCTGTGAGCCATGTGTCATGTGTCATGGCCACGTGCATGGTGCAAATGTGCCAGTGGTCAGGTTAACCATGTGCCGAGGACCGGTGGGTTAGTCAGCTCTATTTTCGTCTAATCCAGCCCGAGAGGCGACAATCGGCGACGCCCAAATGAACGCACATGTCAGTTAGTTTCATCTGTCAGTCAGACCCTCCATCCATCAGACCATCGTCCGTCAGTTCCCGTCCGTCCTCCCGGTCAATCAGTCCTTCAGTCAACATTCCATCAGTCGTCAGTTCGTCAGTCCATCATGAACAGCCCATCAGTCCATCAGTCCGCAGTTTCATTTAATCGTCAGTCCGTCAGTCCGCAGTCCGTCATCCCCGTCAGTCGTCAGTCGCATCCGTCAGTCCGTCAGTCCGACATGTCGGTCAGTCCGTCAGCCGTCAGTCCGTCAGTCCGTCAGTCCGTACAGTCCGTCAAGTCGTCAGTCCGTCCGTCCGTCAGTCGCGTCTCAGACGTCAGACCAGTCAGACCGTCAGACGTCACGCTGTCAGACACGTCAGCACCGTCAGACGGTCAGACCGTTCAGACCGTCAGACCGTCAGACCGTCAGACCGTCAGACCGTCAGACGTCAGAACCGTCAGACCGTCACGACCGTCCAGACCGTCAGACCGTCAGACCGTCAGACCGTCGACCGTCAGAAAACCGTCAGACCGTCAGCGTCAGCGTCAGACCGTCAGACCGTCAGACCGTCAGATCGTCAGACCGTCAGACCGTCAGACGTCAGACCGTCAGACCGTCAGACCGTCAGACCGTCAGACGTAGACTCGGTCAGAACCGTCAGACCGTCAGACGTCAAGACCCGTAGACCGTCAGACACGCAACCGTCAGAACCCGTCAGACCCGTCAGACCGTCAGACCGTAGAAGACCCGTCAGACCGTCAACCGTCAAGACCGTCAGAACACCGGTCAGACCGTCAGACCGTCAGACCGTCAGACCGCAGACCGTCAGGACCGTCAAATACCGTCAGACGTAGACCGTCAAGACCGTCAGAACCGTCAGACCGTCAGAACCCGTCAAAGACGTCAACCGTCAGACGTCAGGAGCCGTCAGAGTCAGACCGTCGACCGTCAGACCGTCAGTCCGTCAGTCCGTCAGTCCGTCAGTCCGTCATCCCGTCAGTCCGTCCAGTCCTTCAGTCTTCAGTTCCTTCAGCCTTCAGTCCGTCAGTCCGTCCAGTCCGTCAGTCCGTCAGTCTCAGTCGCTCAGTCCGTCAGTCGTCAGTCCGTCAGTACATCAGTCCATCAGTCCGTCAGTCCGTCAGTTCCGTCAGTCCGTCAGTACCGTCAGTTCTCGTCAGTCCGCAGCTCCGCAGTCCCGTCAGTCCGTCGAAGTCCGTCAGTCGCAGTCGTCATCAGTCAAATCATTCCGCAGCCCGCCAAGTCATCAGTCATCAGTCTAACAGTTTCCATCAGTGAGTTTGTTTCTTACGTTAAACCACTTCCTCCAATCTGACTCTCTATCAGTATTCCTTCCTCAATCACTTCCTCGATCACATCACAAATTTAGAACAAAATAGTCCAATCAGAAATTTACATAGTGTAGCGTGAGACTGTGTATTAAGGTCACTGTGTGGCCGCTTAGAGGCCCGGGCTAACACTCGCGCCTCCAACGGCCACCCACACACACTACTCCCCCGCCAATTTGACTCTACCTCGCTCCTTAAAAAAAAACATAACATAATCGAAAAACAGTATGCCTTAACCAAAAACATGTCAACACACTGTTACTTTGTCACAACCTGCATCACTTCTCAGCGCGAACTAACCGTTGCTTCCTCGGCCTACCGCGTGAGCGAATAATCGCTCCCGCCCGCGTGGTGACCTGAGATACATGGGAAGCTTTCAGGTTGTTCACATGAACCACGACAGATTTTCCATCGACATCTCGGATACGATAATTCACGTCTGATGTCTTTTGAGTGACAACAAAAGGCCCAGACCAGATAGGCTGTATTTTGGCGAAACACTGCCTGACGGATCGGTCGCTTCCAAAACACGTCCTGCACCTACCCTGATTCGCGCACTTTCACATGTTTGGCGGTATCATAGTCATCTGCTCGCTTGACAGCTGCCCGCCGTGACACCTCGCGCGCGCCAGTACGCACATCAGTCAGTCGACTCATCAGGCCTGAGTCCGACACAGAACGCATACTCGAGTGCATCGTATCATCGGGAGTTGAGCGCGCCTACAGAATACTAGCTCGAAGGGCGTTACCTGCGTCGTCTCACACACCGCCGTCCGATAGGCGAATGCTAACGACTGCAGGTTCTCATCCCAGCACTCCTTGTGCTCGTCTACATACGATCGGATCATGTTCAACAGAGTTCGATTGAACCTCTCCACCATGTCTGACTGAGGGTGATATGGTGACGTCATACGGTGTTTGATGCCTAGTTTTTCACAAAACTGTTTAAATGACGCGCTCGTCCACTGAGTTCCCTGGTCAGTGACAATCTCAGACGGAAAACCATGACGACAGAACACCTCATCAAACAACCACTGCTGAATCACTGATGCCTCAGTGGAAGGTAAAGCTACAAGTTCAGGCCACTTCGAGAAGTAGTCCTGGCACACAACTATAAATCTGGCACCACTCTCAGATCTCGGCATGATCGGAACCAACAATGCCTATCGCTACCTTTTCCATACATTTATACACAGATGTGTCCACTGGCACTAGTGGAGCCGTTCGGCACCGGCGGTCTTTCACGGTGCACGCACATGCCAATACACGCTTTGACGTGTTGTTTGATGTCTTTGGTCATGCCAGGCCAGAAGTACCGCTCCTGAACGCGCCGAATTGTCCGCCTGGACCCAGCGTGACCCGCCAGCTTGTCATCATGAAGTGCCTGGATGACCGCAGTCCGCTGAGATGTCGGCACCACCAGCTGCTCTCCGAAGGCGGGGTGCACGTGGCACAGCGCGCCGCGCGAGTTAACCCGGAACTCTGCCGGCTTCTGGCTCCGTGCCTGCTGCACCGCCTCGTCAACCGCCAGCTCTGATCGCCAGTCGGCGCACTAGCGACACTGTGCGGCTCCTCCGGGAACGACCGGCTAAGCGCGTCCGGGACGACGTGTTCAGAGCCCGAAACGTGCTGGATTTTGACGTCGAACTCCTCCAATAACAGTGCCCACCGGCCGAGGCGTCCGGTCAGGTCCTTCTTCGAACGCAGCACTGAGAGCGTGCTTGTGGTCTGTGAAGGAGCAGCAACCGGGCCCGCCCGATCACCGCAAGGTGTCGCCCTCTTCACAGCGGCAACGATCGCAAACGCCTCCTTTCTCGATCACGAAGTAGTTGCGTTGAGACTTGCTGAACGCCTTGCTGCTAAACTCCACTGGCTGACCGTCCGCTTCCAGCACGCAGCCGAAACCAGCCTCACTGGCATCTGTGCGCACCGAGAACTGTGATGTCTCGGTCGGGAGTTTCAGCGCTGGACGATCTGCAAGCAGTGATTTTAGGCGTCGGAACGCCTCCTCGTGCGCGCCATCCCACAGGAACGACTTCCCTTTCTGAAGGAGATCGTGCAGTGGCCGGGCTATCAGACTGAAGTTGGGAATGTGTGACCGATAAAAGCCGCACAAACCCAGAAACTTCCTCAGAGACGTCTGATCCACGGGGCGCCCGCAGAGGCCTCGATCGCCTCGGAATGTGGTTCTTCTGTCGGTCGACATCACTCCTCGCTGTGGACCACTGAAGCTAAGGAAACGACTTCAGCCGACTTCATCAAGGAACTTACACTGTCACGTTTAGTGTCCAATCCTTGCTCCCGCAGCCTCGCAGCACAGTGCGTAGATAATGATGTGGGTGACGTCACATCAAGACTGTGCACGCACAGTCCGTCAAAGTATGACCGCCACACAACGTCAGGTCTCGGTCAGCTTGTGTACCCAGAACGGTTGGACGTGCTCGGTCGTGAGAAGCCCGATGGCATCACACGAAACTGTAAGCAGCTGACCGTTAAAACTGGAACGCAGTCTTCTTCGGTCCTGCTCCCTCAGTGATATCTGGTAGTACCTGAACGGGCGTCCGAGAACCGAGAACACTG
Organism: Semibalanus balanoides; assembly: GCA_014673585.1. Taxonomy (NCBI): domain Eukaryota; kingdom Metazoa; phylum Arthropoda; class Thecostraca; order Balanomorpha; family Balanidae; genus Semibalanus; species Semibalanus balanoides. Next base: position 76,236 of record VOPJ01012003.1, on the reverse strand, counting down.
CTGGCATCGGCGAGCGCCGTAAGCCTCGATACCAGTTGGCACCGGCTGCCTATCCTTCACGTCACTCGTTCAAGCGCCCTGAAATCAATACACACGCGAATGTCGTCGGTGTTCTTCTTTTTTACCAGTACTATAGGGTTCATGTAGTCGCTGTCACTCGGCTCCACCACACCATCACGAAGCATCTGATCGATTGCCAGCTGAGCTCTGTCTTTGTAAGCTGCTGGAAGTCTGTGCGGACGGCACACCACCGGGCGCTCACTGGTGGTCTCTATCTTATGTTCTATTAGGTTCGTACAACCGAGACCACTGAACACATCCACAAACTCTCTCTTAAGGTCCTCCAGCGCAGGCGAAGTGACCTGATCACCGCTAAACTCGCACTCACTCGACAAGTCCTCACCGGTAAGAAGCATCCCGACCTCGTGAAAGTCGCCTTCCTCCCAGTCGAGTACAGGCGCCTCGATCCCAGCCGACCGCCGAGACTGGATGCAGCCGGTAGATGGCGGGCCAGTAGCCGCGAGCCGCCCGACGCCGAGACTGGGATAAACAGCGGTTTAGATGGCGGGCCATCGCCCCGGCAGATGGCGCGGCCAGCGCCGGAGACGGCGCGCCCGAAGCTCCTCCGGCCGCGAAGCCACGTGAGGTCTCGCCGCACCACCCACGCTGCACACGGACTGCACGGCGGATTCGAAAATCGACCGAAAGCCCGAACTTCGCGTAAGCAGGTCTGCTCCCACTACGCCATGCTGAACATCAGTGATGAGGAACTCATGCGTCCTGGTGTCCCCACCGAGACTGACAGCGCACCTCAGCACGCCATACACCGGCATCTGCGAACCGTTCGCAGCCGTGATGAAGTGCTCCTTAGACGTGTCGTTTGGCTCAAACGACGGCGGCAAACAGCTGACCGTAGCCCCGCTGTCCGCCAGAAGCCTCACGGCTTCCCCATCGATGTCTGCGTCGACGTAGATGCGGCCGTCTGTCGACACCGGCGCAGGCGCAGCAGCGATACCATCCAGCCGCCGGCCTCTCGCCTCCGCTCCCTGTCTAGCGCCGGGCGCCCGGCACTGCGCTCGCCAGTGGCCCGGAACGCCGCAGCCCCAGCACACCGGGCTAGGCCGGGTCGGGTCACCACCCCTCCCTCTCCCCATTGGGGCGGGAGGCGCACGCGGAGCGCGCATGGTCACGTGACCACCGCCTGCAGCAGCGCACCGCCGGCGCCCGGCCCGAGCCGGATCGCTCAAAGCTGTAGCACATGAGCGCCGAGTTGACTGCCTCCTCCAACTTGCGACACGATCCAGAGTGAGCCACAGCATCTTCATATGCGTCCGGAACGGCCACACACAAAAAAGTCACGCGGACAAGCACGCCTTATTTGCCGCTGCAAATCGCGGATACACTTGCTCCACCATCGCTACCACACGGTCACGGTACCTTTCCACAGTCTCTGAATCGGTCTTTCTCACGCGAAACAAGTCTATCATGTAAGCGTCTCGATATGGCTCACCGACTCTTGTGAGGTAAGCTTTGAGCTTCACAAAACTCCTCTTGTCTGCCTCCGGGCAGTCTGTGAGCACTGTGTTGCCGACACCCAGCAATGCGGGAAAAAATTACGCCTTTCACTGCGTCATCCCACGAGTTGGCGGTCGCCACAGCCTCAAAAGTACTCGATGTTACTCGCGATGAGCACTGCTCGGTCATTGGGCTGCCGTGGCACGAATCACCGTCCACTTGCACCCGTCCCGTCACTTACACCGCCGTTAGTCATCGCGTGGGCGCTCAGACTTTCGGAGGCATCCACCGCCGTCACCCAATGTTAGCAGTAGACTGTATATTTAGGTCACTGGTGGCCGCTAGAGGCGCGCGACACTCGCGCCTCCAACGGCCACCACACACACTACATTTGCCAATAACTGTTGATATAATAAAGATAAAGACGTCCGAATGACACAACTGTGTTTTTGTCTCGTCGAGACGCATCACTCCATATGCAACATGACCTACATGGGTCACAAAATGACCTTAACCTGTGGTCAAATTTTGAGATGGTTCTAACCCGGTCACCATAATATGATTCAAAGTGTCTTATGAGAAGAACATGATGGTGTTAAAGTTAGTTCTTTATGTTAAANCGGCTACTGGCCAGGTCGTAGGGTTTCGTTTCTTTTTTCTTTCAGCATTTTCAGCAGTTTTAGCATTCGGTGTAGCTTCTAGCTGTCGCCTGTCATAGTATTTTTGTTAAGGAAGTTGAATTTGATTTTGCATATTGTTAAAATTGTGATATGATGTAATCCTGTGTTCATTTAACATGCATTACGACCTGTCGTATGTTTAGTTATATTTGCCTTATTTTGAGCTTGCTTTATTTTTAATTTTAAGTTTGAAAGCGACGAACCACTGCCAGAGATTAAAACATATCGCCATGTCAATAATTCCCCTCTATTCCAGGAGCAAACAGCTGTGCTCATTCGACCCTCTCACTCCGTGAGCCCGGCGGTGACATGGCCGCCGCCGCCCGACCATCCGTACCGCTGCTGGAGGAGGCCGCCCGCGCCTGGCTGGCCTTCAACCAGCAGCCGCTGCGGCCAGCCGGCCTGCTGACGGTCGCCCTCCAGCTGCCCTTACATCACCAGTCAACCGCGGCCACGAGCGGCAGCTGGCCACGCTGGATGACACTGTGCAGCTGGTGGCCTGTCTGCTGATGGGGCGCAGCCAGCCGCCGGTGCCGCTGTCGGAGCCGGAGCCGGCCTGCGCCTGCCAGCCCGCGCTGCACGTCCGTCAGGTACTGCTGTCCGGCAGCGGCCGCGAGTGCAGCATGGTGCTGCTCATCGACGGCGAGTGTAAGTCGGACATCGACGTCATGTTCGAGCTGGGCGGCGTGGCCGTGCAGTGGCCGGACCGAGCGGCGCCGGCCGCCGAGCCGGGCCAGACCCTGCTGCTCGCTCAGCTGACCGAGCGGCCCGGCTTCGTGCTGCTGGAGTCCCCCCGGCTGCCGGACTGCCAGCACCCGGAGGAGCGGCGTCTCTTCTCGGCGGCACGGGCCCGGGAGCTGCTGGCTGAGTTCCCGGTGCTGTTTGGGGACGTGGCGCCGCAGCAGGCCGGGCCGGCGCAGAACACCATGTTCCGCTACTACAACCCGTACCCGTGCGACCTGCTGGTGTGCCTGCCGCTGGCCCACTGGCCGTCCGAGGAGTTCGCGGCGCGCCGCCGGCTGGCCGGCTGGCCGTCCGCCGGTCTGGTGCGTGGCTTGTGCCGCACGCCGGCCCTTCTAGTGCCGGTCGGCTGCCCGGGCACTGCCTCTGAGCCGGACCAGTGGCGCCTCTCCTTCTCTCGACACGAGTACGCCGCGTATCGGGCGCTGACGGACCAGCAGCGCGCCTGCTTCGTGCTGCTCAAACACTGCAAGGCGGCGCTGGGCGACCAGCTGCCCAGCCTGAAGAGCTACTACTTGAAGACGGCGCTGCTGTGGCTGGCCGAGCGCCATCCGCCGGTCGCCTGGCAAGACACGCACGCTTCGCTGCTGGTCATGCTGGACTTCCTGGCGGAGGCGGCCGAGCAGGGACGGCTGCCGTGCTACTTCTGCGCTGACATGAACGTGCTGTCGAGCCGGAGTGAGCTGGAGCTGGTGGCGCTGGCTGACAGCGTGGCCACGCTGAGGGGGAGACTGATCAGCAGCTTGCTGGCGCTGACCGCCGCCTGCTATCAGCGAGACAACATCGAGCAGCTGGCCAACCGCCTCCTGCTGCACGACGTGCCGGCCGTGGACGTAGACGAGGAGCTGCTCAGCAAGTGCAGGGCACCTGTGGTCGAACCGGACCACGGAGCACAGGTCATGTTCCTGGCGTGGCAGTCCAGAGTCGAGAGCCTCGAGTACAATGATCCCATCAACTGGCGGATGCCAAATCTCTGTCTACCGGATATTAAAGACAGATGGCTGATTGATGAAGTGGCCGAAGGAGCTGCAGATGTTGTCGACGGTGAGCTGAACCCAGCAGCCCGTGCGGGAGGAAGAGGTGATGATGCCGACGATGAGGTGAACCCAGCAGCAGTGGCCCGTGCGGGAGGAAGAGGTGATGATGCCGACGATGAGGATGAATCCTGCAGCAGCAGTAGCCGGTGCTGTAGGAAAGAGGTGATGATGCCGAGGATGGGATGAATCCTGCAGCGGCGGCCGGTGCTGTAGGAAGAGGTGATGGTGCCGAGGATGAGATAAACCCAGCAGCGACGGCCGGTGCTGTAGGAAGAGGTGATGGTGCCGACGATGAGATGAACCCAGCTGCAGCGGTCAGTGTGGGAGGAAGAGGTGATGGTGCCGACGATTATATTAACCCGGCAGCAGTTGCGGGTACGGGTGGAAGGGGTAATGATGCTGACGATGAGATGAGTCCAGCAGCGACGGCCGGTGCTGGAGGAAGAGTTGATGATGCCGACGATGAGATGAGCCCAGCAGCGACGGCCGGTGCTGGAGGAAGAGGTGATGGTGCCGACGATGAGATGAGCCCAGCTGCAGCGGTCAGTGCGGGAGGAAGAGGTGGTGTTGAGTCGGATGAATCAGATGCAAGACGGCCTGTTAAATGTTGTATTTTTCAATGATTGATTAGGGTATATAAAGCGTGCGCAAAATATTTAATTGTCCTTAAAGAAAGTGTGCCTACTCACATCGGTCATGTGGAGGGGGGGCATTTAGTGCCCCCGTGTGATTCTCCGAAAGTATGAGAGTAGAACGTTCACCACTTATAGTGGTAGGTAGGTGCTGTGATGATCTACATTTCTCTTGAATTTTTGATGACCTTAGGTCAATATTCTTTAAAGGTCAAAACGAGGTCAGGTGAAGGTCAAAATCGGGCCAAATGTACCTTTTAGATTTGACCTCTGTGACGTCACACGTCAACTGCAATTGTGTCTTGAAGTTTCCGTTTGAGGAATGAAGATCGACACTGGCTACAAGGCACCGTTTGAATCATCCCGATATGACTGTTTGTTCGAAGATATCGCTTCGCACGACCTCGATTCTGGCCCGCCGATTTTGGAATTCCAATCCATATAACTCAAAAATTTACGACGATTTTTTTAACGTCAAACGATCGGTATGTGTTGCGTAAAATGTCGCTCAAACACTACCGCCCTGCGCCGCTTCGGTTTTTAGATATTTCCCGAAAAAAACATGTGGGGGGGGGGCACAAAAGTGCCCCCCCGCAGTGCGCGTTGCTTAAAGAAAGTGTGCCTACTCACATCGGTCATGTGGAGTTGTTGACACTGGTTTATAGAACATCTTTTTCATAATTTAGCCTTTACTTCATTTCTCCCATATTCACTCTATGTTGCTAAGACATTCTGAATTCGCTAATTCATATAAGCATAACAAATTATCGGTATTTCGCCAGAGAGGCTATCTAAACAGCTCGCGCGCGCTGGATAGTTTTTTTTTTTTTTTTTTTTTGGCCTTAACTTTTACGTATCCCAGCTTCGCAGAGGGAGGGGCGACCGGACCCTAACCTAACGTCGCGCAAAAACCGGCTAATCCTAAATAATTTCGGTGGGCCGTATGAAACAAGAATGGGGAAACCCACATATATGCAATTGAATAAGCTCAATATGGTAGCTGAAAAGTCATCTTAAATTCGAAAAAAGGAAAGAAAAGTTAAGAACCGTCTGAGACTGCAAGATCAGAACTGGGCTTTTGTTTGGGATTGCATATACGTGGGGAAAACCCCATTTCGGTTACTTTTTGACTTACCGTTAAAGTTCACCTGGTTGTGTCCTCATCCGAGATATGTTGGTGCTACTCTCGGGCAGCCTGCGCTTCAGGTGATGGTAACCGGACCAGAAAGTCGCGCCATGTTGTCACCGTCGAGTTCGCTGATTTGTGTGGCTAGGGTTGGCTAACCGCCTGGGGGGCCCGGACGCTGAACTAGCAGTAGCTAGTGTGGCGCGCCACACGAAGCTTCACTGTAAGTTCGGCCAGCGTACGGCGATTGTAACACGAAGTCGAGGACAGATCTGTGAGACTGGGTCGTCGTTTCCGGAGTAGCGTTGGAGAGATAAGGTTAAGTTGTGCACGGCTAAGTAGTTGGTGATTGCGTTGGCGGCTACCGCCGGAGTTAACGCGTCACAAGCGATCAAGATGTGCTCCACTGTATATACGCATATTGCATGATTCGCAGGTTGTAGGTCAGAGCGGTTGAATAAGTGCAGTGGGGAGACCGCGGTGTTCACATCTCAGGCGTGTCAGGATCACCCTCTCTCTCTCTACATTGTTGGAGAGCAAAGTGACCCCACATACCTAGTTTAGTGCTTAATCCCTATAAACATGTGGTTTGAGCGTGTGTTGTTCTTCGCCACCGGCGCTGGAGATATTTCAGCCATAGGGGACAGTTGAGCAGGTGAGCATTTCGCTAGCTGCCAGCGGTTCACTATTGGGGCTGGTAGCGAGACCTTCCTTTGCGGTGCGATCAGCAAGATCATTTCCTGCAGATCCCACCAATTGACCCGGAATCCAAGAAAGGTAACATTGTTGGTCAAAGTCAAGGGAGAGGACAAGCTGATGGATTTCGAACACTCCTGGATGTGTAAAGTCGTTCGTTCTCATGAGCGCCTGAATGGAGGATTTGGAATCCGTACATATGGTGGCCTGTGGAATGTGGCTGTCTCTGATATGAAGCATAACCCTTTTGATAGCATACACTTCAGCAGAGAAAACAGTTGTATAGTCAGGGGAAGTTGCCGGACAGGAAATCTAAAGTTAGGTCCACGCAGACTGACCCCTATATATTGTCGTGCGCGGAGCCATCCGGTGTGAGAGTAAGAAGGTCGACTCGCTGTTAACTGTTTTTGTATTACCTGAAAGGTCATTTTGGATTTCAGCAGAAGAGACTCAGCTTTCCTATTAGTAAATCAGTGTAATATCGGACAGATCGTTGTAGACCAGAAGGGTCAGCGGTGGGTTGTGGGAGCAACCTGGACACATCGGTATGTCTACGGGCACGCCTGCTCGCTTAACGGCGTCTGCCACGAAGCAGGGTCTCCTCAAGGTCTTCGCGTGTTGGGTCTGCTGGCTCAGGGCACCTACTGCTGATGGTTTGGTTGGCTTTTTGCTTTCAGGTAATACCGAAAGCAGGAGGCAAAGACGCCTATCAGCTAGAGCTGGGATCGTTTGAGTCAGCACGAAGGCATGAGAAACCGGTGTGGTGCGGAATCCCCAGTGATAAATCGGAGGCAAAGTGGATTGAAATCGCTTCCAATCGTTTGCCTAAGTGACAACATTGTATGAAAAGGAAACAGTTGTTAGTCCAGTATTGACCTAATGATGCTATAATAATGGTTAACAAAGTCTGCGATCCGCTCTCCATGAATTACCAGACAGGCAGCGAATGAGTTGACACGTTTAAGGCAGCGACGTTCGACACCTTCAATGTGAGCCTGGAATGGTAAGAGAATGCGAGGTCTATATGTTATTACTAAAAACTTATGTATCTGTTAAAGCAGGTATCGGGGTGTTTTCGCATCTGCGGGGAGCGAGACAGTCAGGGACAGGTCCTCTTTGGTTGAGACAACATATGCGGATTTTGGGGGTTAGAAAAAATCCCCAATTCTCACACCATTTCACACAATTATCGATAGCCTTCTGTAGGCTGGTGAAAGTCCTGACATTTTTATTGTGAGCACCAGATAGCCAGTTCATTGCGAACAATGAGTTAGCGGATTGACATGTTGAGTTACGAGGCAGGGGTAGAAGAATGTCGTTGGATCGCAATTCAGGAACAGGGTGGGAGACAGGACACTACCTTGCGGTACTCATGTTCCATCTGGTCGGGAGTCCGACATGTTTGCCTGGCAGCGAACCTTGAACGAACCGAGGTTGGAAGAAAATTGCACAAGAAGGTGGCTTAAATGCCACGGATGCCAAGCGTATGCATTTTGAGTTCACGGGTGGGAACGATGAACCTTATTAAACGCGGATGTCAGATCTAAGAAGACTGCAACGGTAGGGTTACGGCGCTCCCAGTTCCTCTGAACGTCCGATATAAGGCGCGCAATATTATCCGCCGTACTGTGATGCCCACGGAATCCACTTTGGAAAGCGTCAAGACAGACATTTTCCTCCAGGAAGAAGCGCAGTCGGGTGTTCACCATTCTTTCATATTTTACATCCACAGTTGGTCAGAGAGATTGGACGATAGGAGTTATATCAACTGTCGGTTTTTTGCCTGGTTCAGTAATTGGTATGATGTACCGGAGCCATTCGTTTGGAAAAATGTGTCCTGCCAAGAGATTATTTGAAAGCAATTAGGAAGTGTTTGAGAGAATTTTAGCTCGTCGAGATTCGAGAAGATTAAGTAAGGAAGTCCGTCTGGACAACAGAAGTATTTTCACTTTGCTTTGGCAGTGGATAGCTGAAGTTCACGCAATAGTAAACGGAGCGTATTGTATGACTCGAATTATCAGACGAAAAGTCAAAGACTAGTTTTATCTAACTAATGCTGATGAAAACTGTTGGGGAATAAATAGTGCTGTAGCCGAGCATATCTGCGAAGTGTTTTTGCAAAGGCATTTACAACATTGTATGGTTCCGAGATTGCTGTATTATTATAATAACTTGAGGAAATGCACCGATTTTGATTTTCGACGAGAAGGAGAAAGCACGAACTTGTCCCCAAATTTCTTTCAGAGGAGTAAATCGATTACATTTGGAAGCAAAGTCATGCCATGCAGTCTGTTTCTCTTTGCGGAGGGTTTCTGAACACTCCTTTCGCGCTGCTCTGTATAACTCCGCATGTTGTTCACATATACACCTCTGAAAGTTTCGGAAAGCTCTTCGTCTGACCGCTTTTGCTCGTTGGCACCGCCAGTTCCACCAGACAGCATTTGTTGGCCGGTTGGTCCTGACGTGTGAAGTTCTGGTTTGAATTGTTTCTAACGCTGCTTTTTCGACTGCCTTAAGAAATTCGGGCACTGTTTGTCTCATATTATATGGAGCGTGTTGGTGCATACTGTCATTGAACGCCAACCAGTCTGCGTTGTCTGTGCGCCATTTCTTAGTAGATGGTGGAGACAGGAGCGGGGTAGTGCATGTTAGAAACATATGTATACGAAGTGTCTGAAAATAAGGGATCAGAAGTCACAGTCCAGTGGAACAGAGGTGCAATCCGAGGGGAAGCAAGGGATAGGTCTATTGCTGATGTCGTGTGGTAGCTGAAACTCATAAAGGTCGGTGCGCCGTCATTCATGAAAATGATTTGATGCTCGGAAATTTCCGTTTCAATCATCGCTCCACGCGGGGATATACGTTGACTTCCCCACAGTGGGTGATGAGCATTGAAATCTCCGAGCACCAGGCAGTTGTTCGGCATAACAGAAAACAAATCGTGTAGTGAACGTTTTCGTAACGAGCGAGAGTTCGGTGGAAGATAACAGACAGTATCAGAAGGCTCACGATGGCAGAGTGACACGGTGCTGCTACAACATTTTTAATGGCGAGGAATATGATAGTTTCCGCTAGGGATCCAAGTTTTAATGTATAGGGTACACCACCCTGGCGGGTTTGGTTTAAATTTATATCATTTCGGTAAGAGTGTAAACCAGGTACATTGTAATTATATACATCTAATTGGCGAAAATGAGTTTCCTGAATTGGCGGCTATAAGATGTGATGTTTTTAGCAAATGTTGTTAATTCGCGATAAATGAGACAATAAACACCACGTTCCAAACTGCAAAATAAAACACGCCATTTCCTACTTTTGGTGGTTTAAGAGGAGTCCTCTGGGAGATAAGCCTTCCTCATAGAAGGCTTCGTTCTGTAACCCGTGTTTTTCGTAACAGTGAGTATATAAAGTTACCTTGAGTGGGAAGCGCCCGGACGCGCAGGCGGCCGCTGCGTCTCTGCGTGGGTGGGGTGAAAGGCGAGTCAAAGTCCGAGTCAACTGTCAACGAACGGCGCTCGCGGCGTATCAGCTGATAGGAGTTTTGGGATTTGGGGGGTTGACTCGTCCTCACTAAGGGCGCATGAGGTCGTGGAGTCATCAGAGTCCTTGTCCAGGTTAGAGAGCATGAGTGTCTGACTCATGACATCTATGGGACTGTGGCGTGGCGCTGTGGTCCTTTGCTGGCGGGACCCATCATCATCACGAGGGAACACGTTTCCGGCCTCGCCGCGAGAGGATCCTTCGGGGGTTGTCTGTGGAGGGACACTGGGCGGAGGGGAGGTCATCACGGGCAGCGGTCGGGTCAGGTGCGGGGGCGTCACAGCTGGATAGCGACGAGACCCATCATCGTTACGAGGGACCTGTTCGGCCTCGCTCGCGAGAGGTTTCCTTCGGGGGTTTTTGTCTGTGAAGAGGCACTGGGGCGGGGGTGAACGTCATCACAGGCGGAATGATTGGGTCAAGGTGCGGGGGCGTCACAGCTGAGAGCGACGCACATCACCTGGGGCAGAGCGGCCTGGGGAGGGGAGCAGCGGCCACTCCTGAGAGCTCGTCTGGACGACCTCCGTCCTGGCACGGAGCGATTCCTTCTGTTGGAGCCACACCGGGCAGTTCGGTCTCGACTGGTGGGGGCCCTGGCATAGCGGCACACTGAGGGTGGCAGTGCAAGCCTTCGGACGGGTGCTCACCCGCACACCTCATGCACTTCTGGGAGCGGGCCCTGCAGGTTTTCGGGCCGTGCCCGTACATCAAACATTTCCCACATCTGCGGGGGAGAGGCGTGCACGGGCGCACCTCGTACCTAATGTACGCCGCGTAGAAATGAATAGGGAGAACAGTCCCGGCGAACCTAATCTTCAGGAGAGGGTTCGGGCGGTGGCTTTTGGAGGGGAGGCGGGTGACCTGGGTGACTCCTTGGTCGAAACTCTCATCGAGGATGGTTTGGACTGTCTCTCCAACTAGCTCTGAAGCATGCACCGTCCCTTCCGCATGGTTAAGATGGTCCGCCTGGCCGATAACCCTAATAGCTCTCCATCGAAGGAGGAACCAGCGGAGCAAGGGCTCTGTTTGTTCCACGTTCAGCGTTTTTACCAGAAGTGCTCCACTTCGGATAGCGGATACCTGATCTGGGGGGGTAACCAGGATACCCTTAAGTGCGTCCCGAATCTTATAGGGACTGGCTTTTTTGAAGCTGAAGGCTTCGTCCTCAAATCTAGCCAGTAGAAAACCAGGTCCGTGAAGGACGGTCCTACCAACTGCCGTGGCAGTGCTACTGGGTCTACCAACCCCGTTTGGCGGGCCTGGCGGCATCCTCGACACCGCCGTGACACACGCCCGTCCAGTGACGTCACAAGAAAAATCGGCGAAGTGGGAAATGGCGGCAAAAAAGCAGACGCCCAAGATGGCGCGAAAAAGTCGGAAGTGCCGAAAAGGAACTTGTAGGAGCACAAAGGCAACACAAAATGGAAACACGTAGGATGAAAGAGAAAAACAAACTTACCAGAAGTTTGAATTAGGTCTGGAAAAGACCACTCACATTCAGGAAAAGGCCGCAGGTGGAGGAGGGAGATCGACGAAGGAATTAAATTTCGTAGATAATCAGAATCAGAAGAAAAGAAAACACCTATGGGTGGCAAGATAGGCTCAGGGAGGCGAGTCTCTCTATATTAACACCCCTGAGTACTTCAAATCTCTACAATCTCTAAATCGCAATAACTTCCTCGGAGCCGCGCAAACGCGTCACACGCCTACGCCGCCACCGCGAGAAAGGGAATGATTTAAACAATAAGTATTGCAACTGGCGCGCCCACAAATGCCGAACCGGGCCAATCCGCTCCCGCAGCGGTTGAGTTTTGCTCAACCGGTTGAGGTTCGTGGAGGGTCAACCGTATTTCAAGTTGAGGCACGGGAAAACGGCCGTGGAGAAAATGAGCGCTCAACCGGATAGGTTGAGGGCGCTGGAACAGCCCTATGTTAACGAAATTGTCCATAAATAATAGCCAGAAAAATAACATATCGCAAATACAGAAGTGTCCTGGACAACATTTTCATTTCATGTGACGACTGATTCATATAAACCTATATAAACCATCTCGCTAAGCTCTATCGACTGTTCCCATGAGTTCGTTACCGCTTGCAGAGTAACAGCATACAGTCCACAGTCTACAGATGAACTGCTCTTTCCATACGGCGAAGAGTGAGGTTGTACGCATTGTCTTACGGGTCAATACAATACACAAATTTTAAAAGCGTGGCTGGGTACTTTCTTTCTTAGATATATCGAATACAATAACCAAACGGGATTATTCCCATATTTTATTTCCTCACACAATATATGATCAACCCAACCTAAGTATACACGGAATGGTTCTTTTATATCACATCAAATACGAACATCGTCCAATCTGTGACTCCCGAACTCATATATTATTTATAGTAATATTTTTGTCTGCTTCATTCGTTAACGGTACAATTGAGGTTAACTGAAAATGAAAATAAATTTCACAAGAAGACAAACCGCACAAGCACTGCAACATGCTTTATTTATATAAAACTAGCCGCGCGATGCGAGGCACAAGTCGAATGGAACGTCAGGCCACAATCAACACGCCTCGTTAACATAGGTGATCGAGGTACCCTATCGTGTGTGCGAGGCACAGAACGTGAAGCAACAAACCCTCCATCCCCGTCACAGCACGCGGCCAAAGGTTCGCTGCGAAACACGAAATTACACTCCTGAATGCACGCAGCTCGGCGCTTGAACGCACGCAGGTGCCCAACAAAATTTATATTAAATAAACCCATTTAGCCCAGCCCGGAGAACAAAAGATCCCTAACCTTTACGCAAACCTGTTCAAATTGCGTAAAAAAATCGTCAAGATGGAAGAGAGAAAAATGAAATCAAGAGTTTGTTGATAAAGACACTAGTTATCCGCCGGTGACAGCAGCCACCAGTTTAGTGATGCGCTCGGCGGCCAGAGCAGCGTACACAGGCACTTCTGTGCTGGCCAGCTGCCAGACGTCGCAGCACAGTTTCCAGGCCTGGTGGCCCAGGGTACACGCCGTCTTCCAGGCGGCCGCAGCGTACCCGGGCGTCTCGCGCTGGACGGTCTCCCAGGCGGTGGCGGCGGCGCGCCGGCTGGCCGCTGACCACTCGAGCAGCAGCGGGCCGGCATCCTGGCCCAGTCGCGCCACCGTCTCCAGCGCCCAGACTCGGCCGGCGGCGGCGCGCTCACAGGCGGCCTCCCACAGCGGGCCAGCCACCTCCCAGCCGCTGCGAGCTGCGTACGACAGCAGCGCCAGCGTCTGCTCGCCAGCCTGACTCGAGTAGCGACTGAGCGCGCGGCCCGCGTCCCCGGCGGCGCCCTTGGTGGCGTACCATGGCTCGCCGAGCGCGTCGGCCAGGTACAGGTCCAGCTGGGTGGCCAGCTCGCCGCCCCACCGCCAGGTGGCCAGCGCGCGCTCCACCAGCACATCGCCGGTGCTGGTGCCCAGCTCGGAGACGCGCTGGAACGCCTGCAGCGAGACATCGAACGTACGCGAGCCGACGGCGGCCAGACTGGCCTGTAGCCCGCCGCTGGGAGCACCGCTGCTCTGCTGTAGATACACGCCGCCGCCAACCAGCGCCACCGTCGTCAGCAGCAGCAGCACGTTCACCTTGGCAATGAACGACAGGCCCCCTGCTGAAAAACACGGCCGAATTGACAGTGTGGTCAGGGCAGCGAACACTACCCTTCCTTTTGGATACATTTGCTAATGGCAATACATGAACGTCCATAATTATATAATCAACGAACCAAATTAAACTACAATCATCGAACCGAGCCATTGAGTTACAAAATTATTGCCATACAGATAATTTGAGGAAACAACATAGCAGGGACATACACGCTGGGTGCGTCTTGCTAGTCTAGGACGCACCCACGTCGGACTAACGCTTACCGTTTTCTGTTGTCGGAGATTTGACAATTTTGCCTTTAGCCGGGGAGGTTTTGAGCTCTGCGTCATCCGGGTGATGATGATTCAGATTTTCTATCTTCCTTTCTCTTAGTTCCTGCTTTTTCTTTTCTTTTTTGGCCTTCTTCTCCAATCTTAGTCTTTCCCTTTCCGCTTCTTCTGCCGCCAACTTCGCCTGCATGAGCTCTGTAGGTGATAATGATGAAATGTAAGAAAATGACCGTCGAACTGAATATGTTATGACATAATTTGTGTAGATGGCTACTAAGCAGACTAACGTGATTCTGAAACTTCATGCATTCAATGTTTTGGGTTGAAATTGTGATAAAAAGTAAACTAAAACGGTATTCCGTAGTCACAATAATGGTATGGGTTGACTTCGTTTGGTCTTCAACTCATCATAACCTGATACAGTGGTGCCGATATTTCCAAAACAATTCGGGGGGCGAGCAGGGATGGATCCAAGGGGGCGTCTACCAGCTTTACGAAAACGACTAAAAGGGACCAGAAAATAACACATTACCTAATTCTAAAATAAAATATAAGTAATAAATACGAATGATTTTGTTTCAAATCAGTTATTATTGCAAAAATGAATTCACTGAGTTTTGGCCTTGTGACGGACAGCGCATTACATTAAAGTTTTGGGCCAAACTTCCGACCGACCAATGACTCCCAGAATGACCGAGAGCCTATCAAAATGGCACAGTGCCCTCTCGGGCCTCACAGTGGCCCTCTCGGGCCTCACAGTGGCCCTTCGGCCTCACATGGCTCTCTCGTGCCTCACAGTGAGCCTCTCTCGGCCTCAACAGTGCCCTCTCTGGCCTCACAGTGGCTCTCTCGGCCTCACATGGCCCTCTCGGGGCCTTCGACAGTGGCCATCTCGGGGCCTCCACTTGTGGGCCTCTCGGGCCTCACAGTGCCCTCTCGGGCCTACCATGCTTCTCTCGGGCCTCACATGGCCCTCTCGTGCCTCACAGTGGCTTTCTCGGCCTCACAGTGCCCCTGGCGCCTTCACAGTGGCTCTCTCGGGCCTCACAGTGGCCCTCTCGTGGCCTCACAGTGCCCCTCGGCCTCACAGTGCTTTCTCGGGCCTCACAGTGGCCCTCCTCGGCCTCACAGTGCTCTCTTGATAAGCCCAAGACATCCTCAGGTATTGCAAAGGCTGAACAAAAGGACGTCAAATCGATATGTCGAAGAGGTATCCGAAGTTTCACGTTTATAGAGCTCTCGGCTGTTGAGTTATTACGAAAAGTCATCAGGGGGGGGGGGTAAACGCCCCACAGCCAATGGCGGGACCGTGTAATCTTTGAAACCATTGCGCTACCTCTATTTTTTCCAAATAATTTAGAGGTGGTGTTTTTGTTAGTAGCATCACATTTTGCGGGGGCGTCTCAATACAAATGCCAAATTTCGCAAAAAACATTGCCCCCCTAATGTGCATGTTTCTGGCTGCTTATGTGGTGTGGATTCAGGTGATGCATGATCGTGATGCATGCTGCATGCTGCTACTCGGTCCGGTAATGGATGTTTTCCTTACTAACAGGTGATAAAGCAGCTGGGCTGATATATATATATATATATATATATATATATATATATATATATATATATATATATATATATATATATAATATATATAAAGCAGCTGTGGCTGAAATATTATATAAGATTATATATATATATATAATATAATATATAATATATACTATATATATATTTCAGCCCAGGCTTGCTTTATAACCGGTTAGTAAGGAAACATCCATTACCGGACCGATGTAGCAGGCATGCAGCATCGCATCACGATCATGCATCAGCACTGAATCCACACACATAAGCAGCCAGAAACATGCCATTAGGGGCAATGATTTTGGAGAAATTTGGCATTTGTATTGAGACGGCCCCGCAAAATGTATACTACAACAAAACACCATATATATATAAACATGATAAATAACATATATTTATAAAGCATATAAACATATATATAAATAAAAACACATATACATATATATATATATATATATATAAATATATATATATATAATATATATATTATATATATTATAATGAATAGTTAAATGAATGGCACTAATTCAAAATATTATAAGGTTTTGTATTCAGAAAAAGTAAAAACGCGTTTCGATATTCTATCATCAGTACTATTTTCGTAAATACAAAATACAAATTATAAGAGATAAGCAGGTTTGAGCGGACAAAAAACAGAAAATCTGATTTTGAAAAATATTATGACTTCACGTGTTGTACACTTTATAACTCTCGAAGTGATGCTTGCACCACAACCGTTTCCTATGTGTTAAAATCCGCTGGGTGTGGGTTAGTGCATTGGGGATTCGCCTATCAATGCTGACGGAGAGATATTTTTCTGTGAGCTTTGCCATTCCTGTCTTCACAGCTAGCACTCTTCCACTTTGGGAGGTGGTCTTCTTTGTTCCGCATGATAAGGACCATTGAATTAGTGCAGCGCTGTGGTATTTGACCGGTCACGTCTGTGTTCCGAGCATCCCATAGCTGGTTTAAATCCCCTTTGTTTTTCACCGACATAAGATTATACAACCTCCACATGAATCTGAAGACGATGCCGTTCTTCATTTTGACTTCGATTCTTTACTTTTCACAATATCTCCAATCTTAACTCCAGATTTTGCTACCACCTTCATGCCTGCATGTTTGAAACCCCTTGCTAAAACTTGTACTTGTTTAGAGTTTGGCACAACTATAATCCGTTGAACGTCTTCTGGCATGCTGTCTTGTTCTCTTTCCTTGTCTTTTTCTTGTTCCTTTCTTCTTTTGATTTGTTTTGCCTCGTTTCTTCCATGTTAATGAGTAGAGCTTTAGAGTATTTAGACTATCTAAATATGTTCTTTAAAATTCTAAATAGTGTGGCGTGATTTCTTTTCGCTTCCAGATGTTCGTCGCGCAAATACGGAAGTCACGTAAAAATAATCCATGACTTTGCCCGATTGGTTTCTCGCACGTGGGCGAAAAGAAGTGTACATAGTCCTCCTTGTTTGAAGGTTTTCGAAAAACCTTGAATCTCTAACTCCGTCATCTGTTCTAATTATCGTTGTATCTAGGAAAGACAACATTTTGTTTTTCTCCTCTTCTAGAGTAAATTTGATGCGTTCATGAACTTGGTTGAGTTCTTCCAGTTTGTCTTTAAGGTTTAATTCTTCTGGCGCGATGATTAATATATCGTCAACGTATCGAAGCCACTTGGTGTCTTGGCCCATTATCTTGGTTAGGTGATCATCCTCAAGCATCTCCATGAAAAGACACGCTGCCACTGGGCTGAGCGGCGAGCCCATGGCAAGCCCCTCGTGCTGTGCATATTCCTCTTCATTGAAAATTAAATGAAAAAACACACAGGCGGATTTTACACATTACGAACGGTTGTGTGCAACATCACTTCGAAAGAGTTATAAAAGTGTACAACACGTGAAGTTTCATATATTTTTCAAATCAGATTTCTGTCATTGTTGCGGCCTCAAACCTCTATCATATATTTATTTTGTATTTTAGAAAATATACTGATGATGAAGTATAATCGAACGCGTTTACTTTTTCTGAATACAAAACCTTTTATATTTGAATTAGTCTCATTCATCTTATATTCATCTGTCATTATAACGACTTTCCGCCGTTCGCCCATGTAAAAAAGTGCGATTAAATTGCGGTATACGCAACCTAAGTCGGGACGTCATTTGATATAATCAGCTGACGGCGTGGCATACTCAGCTGACTGCGTAGTGTTAAAGGCCATAGACACCAAAAGTATGTCGTTTTTCCCGTTAAATGAAGTTCAGCTTAGCATTGAGAGGCCACGAAATGGATCAGGCTATTTTTTATCATTTATTTAAGAAGATTTAAAGCTAGTTTTAAGCTAACGCTGCTTCGTAAATCGTGTCAGAGTGATACTCATACGTCATAATTGTCAGCAACTTTACTGGAAGCATAAATACAAAATTATATTG
>VOPJ01012003.1:0-55629 GCA_014673585.1 Semibalanus balanoides | reverse complement strand
AACCGTTTTTAGCGGATCTTACCTTCCCCCCATTTTGAATTTCTACCCGGATTTGGTCCACTTTATTTTGCAACCACACGATTTATAATTATGTCTTCATTTTTCGGCTTTTTTGGATATCGAAAAAGGAAAGATGTCAGCATGCAGTTTGCATTGTTCCGATATTGCCTTACAGTACACTAAGCAAAACGATTTAAATTGTCAGCTGTACCCAGGGGCGTGGCCGAAAATTCGTGAGTGGGAGGATGGGCTGACATGACGAAGAATAATTACTCCATTTGTCTGCGTGTACTTCAGCCTTTGCAGCATTTTGTAATGTGGATTTGATGTTTACGAAGTGTTTGTTATTTAGCGCCGCGAAGCGGCGAGACATTTTTACGGGTTTGTTTGATAAAGCCCAGAAACATCGGCGGTTGTCCTAGTAGAGAATAAAAGCTTAACATGCTATTCATTAAAATCACCGTTACAACGAACCGAAGACGATGGCGATGGCTTCGTTATGACGATGGCGACCGATGTGACGCCACAAAGCGGCGTAAAATTTGAGTTTTAGGTCATGGAAAACGAAATTTAAATATTGTAACCAGACTCAGATAAGCCCAATTTCTGGTTGCACATGTCAATATGATGAAAAATATTGAAATTAAGGTAATTTTTAATAAATATATTCTTCGGATAGTACCCACATCACGATGACCGGTGACAGTAGGCGCTCAATAGTAAGTACATATGATAATTTATAACTGTATACATAGTACCAAACTGTAACAAATACCTGGTAACAGTGCAAATCGTTTGAAAACAGCAAGCGGCAGAACGGCTTTTCCCCACATAAATGGTCCCTGTGGATCTAGAGGAACCTGGAACAAAATGGCTTAGGGAGATGGTCCTGGCCTGGTTCTACTATTAGCTCTTTGGTCCAGCAACTTGGACACCGCTGAAGCAGCTTACGGGTGCCGATGTCCGCGTATTTGCGTTCGCGTCACTTTTTTTCCGGAAATCGGCAGACTAGCTTAACATGTAGCCTACTTACAAGTTAGTATTTTATGAAGGGAGTGGTCTCTGGGGCCTGCAAATAGCTACCGCCAAGAGGAGACTGCCAGACACTTAATGAGTTCATTTTTCAACTTTCCAAAGTTGTATGATTAAGCAATGGACTAGTTGCAGGGTTGTTTTTATGCATCTGATGGAACGCGAATTAATTTAAACTATTTTATATATTGTCAATGTAATATAATTTCCTCTGAAATATCATCGATTTAACTAATTAGGTATATTTACGAATTTATAATTCCGCTCTCTGATTGGTCGTGACGCAATTTAGCAATAGTTCAGGCGATCGAAGGTACCTGAGGTAGCTTGAGCAGCTTCGCGTATGACACATTATTTTAATATAGAGGTTCATCGGAAAAATAATTCATGAGATTATTGCACGAAAAATTAAAGCCAACGTGTACCTGCGGAATTTACAGTACGATGTAATTTTCAATTTGTAACTCACGCCACTTCAAACCCGGCATTGGCTGGCGGTCTCAGCGAATCGCCAGTTGGCCTGGGGGGGGCGCAGGAAAACGCCCCCCTCGGTATCTCGCAGAACAATAATCGCAGCGAGCGACGGCGCCAAGACGGCAATCCGAAATCTCCTCAACAGAGATCACCTCTTAAGCGTACTCATTTTTTATTTTTATAAATAAAGGTCATATGTCAGGTCACAGTCAGTTCAAAGTCAAATGGTAGTTATTTTAGTTTTGAGCCATTAAACTGTCCCACTCAAAGCACCGTACTATTGAGACGGATAAATTCGCACAAAGGCTCTAAAATGTTATATGCATCTCTCATAAACAGCAAAAGTGAATTGTAGCAAAGGTCAAGGGCAAGGTGGTTCAAATCAGAGTCACTATTTGCAAGAGATCATGCGACACATGTTTTATGGGTTATCTTACACAAATAACTCGATTTTATCAGCCATTTTTAGATCTGACCCGATATAAGTTCAAGGTCAGGTCATAAAAGGTTAAATTTAGAAATATATAAATATAAATTAAAAATGCAATTATATAATCCAGTTTTGTCTCAGCAACACAGTGGTACGATTTTGTATGTATCTGGTCGATAAAGCCCCCACAACGTACTTTTAAAAAGTGACGTCATGAGGTAATCATACTTGGGAAGCAATCCGTGATTCAAAAATAGAGATATGGCTTTGAAATTCAGTTTGGGTAATGTACATATGTGGTTCTCTTACATATCTTCCGATATTTTGACATTCTAAAAAATGGTGATTTTGTGGTCATTTTTTAAAAAAAAATGGGGAGTCAAAATCCAAAAATTCCAAAAATCCGAGACAGCCATTTTCTACCCCTTGCAACTTGAAATATTTTGAGTTTTTTAAATTGCATTTTGCTTAAGGAATCGTCTATTAACAGCCTGTTAGAGCTTGGCTGATATTTGCGCCAAAGTGGTGTGTAGTGACGTCACTAAATTCTATATAACTCGAAAAATTTCGACGATTTTTTTTTTTTTAATTTGCGTTGAAGACGCCAAATTGATGTAGAATAAGGTACCTGAAGTTTGGCGTTGATAGCGCTGTTGGTTTGTGAGCTATTGTAAAAATCCCTGAGGGGGGGGGCGCGTTTTCGCCCCCCAGCCAATGGCGGGTTAACAGAAGCAAACACATAACTAAAATTGTGGAATTCTACCCTGTGACCAAATCAATAATCTAAACGGCAGTTCCAAGGGATTTTAACGGATAGCTACAGCCAGACAGATCCTAAGGATAATCTAGATATCTTTCCATGCAAGCTCTGGACCAGACAGAAGCTATTAAAAAAAAATGAAGGCACGGTTGCATTTTGCAAGTGGTTTCTGGGGCAGTGTTTCAGTGAGGGCAGCGTCCGGATCTGAGCCCACTTAACAACTTCCTGTGGAGGTAGCTAAACAAGTTATATGTGTTTAAGAAGAATCCCTCTAGACCAGGAGCAGCTAAAGACAGCCGTGGGGCTGCAGTGCGGACTATCCCGCCGAACCATGGGCCCGTAAGCATCTTTCGAGTGGAGTGGAGGGCAGAGCTGTGCCTCAGCCGTAACGGAGCCTATCTCGATCATGTGCTGTAAATGATATTAAGATAAATAATTGTGTTTTGAATATACACAGTATAAATCTCCATGAAATTCAGAACAGTTTGGAGTGAACAGTAAATCAGAGGAAAGCGCTTAATCATTTGTATTTGCCACGGGAAATGCCGGGAACAACATGCTTTTGCATAGGCCGGCGCAATATTATTGCTAAATGACGTCACTTCATCAAGTGCCTTATAAATAATAAACTTGTTCATGCAAATATCTCGCGAAATATTGATCTATATGCAAAATAATGTGTATCACGTTGATCAGCACATTTTTCTCATTATTTTGCAAATATTCACCAAACAACCTGTAATAGTCCATTGCGTATTTTGTGTCATGACGCGAGGCGGTGCGAAATTTTTAAGTTTTCACTGTGGATGGCTATATTTTGACTGCTGCAAATAAAATTTGTAAAATTTGTTTACTGTACGTCAGACCGTTTTTTTTTGGGGGGAAACATTGTTTCAGGACCAAGGGGCATGACCCCTTTGGCCCCCCTGGATCCACCTTTGTGCCGATAAATTATATAAGACGAAACGCGTCCACCGGGTGGTGTGTTTGCTGTTTTGATGTCTTTGAGTGTCAATTTTTTTTTTTCATAAATAAGCTGAAGCATTACGAAATAATAACGAAATAATTATACTTTATTCGATACTTTACCTCTACCCAACGCAACATTCAAACATTGACTAACATATGTGTGCTGCAGGTTCCTGTTCCTGCCTTTCAGGTAGCTGCCAAAATATCCACACCGACCCAATGCCGGCGCACCACGCACCCGACGCAACCCCATCACGACAAAGGTGACGCCCGTTCCGTGCGTAGCTGGTGGTTTCCCTAAGGAACAGCGGCACAGTGCCACTTAATTAAAGGGAATGTTTCACTTCTCTGAAAGTTGTCCAATGTACGCCACTTGTGGTGCAAAATATGAAGTAAGTTGCTGCCGAACACGATTCTGACATTTGTTTCTCACAAACAGTGCTCAATTTCATGAAAAACTAATTTTTAGTATTTAGGCTGATGACGTCATATGAAGGAATTTTGGGAAATAGAGAAAACCTTCACGCTGCAATATGCATGACTAGTGAATGGCTAATGTATAGCCAAATGTAAAACAAGTCTACTTTCATCAACATTTGATAAAGAGATGACCGACATTCGGGCTTTTAAGAGGCGATACTAAACCACTAGGGCCGTACCCTTTATAGCGTAGCAGATGATCATAACCAAAAACTACAATTCTACTTTCGACTTGGACCTCTTGGGGTTTTAAACTTCATATCACTACTAATTTCAATGCAAATCCGAGCGCAAAAATGGCCCATCTCAACTCAAATATAATGTTAATGTGTAAACATTCCCTTAATTATCGATAGTCGCCAACAGCTTTCGCTACTAGAAGCATGCTCTTCAAATTACAACGGCTAGCATAACCTTATTAGCTCTGCCCAATATAAAACAACTTGGAGCACTGATAACAGCTTGCCCGGAACATTATCGATCACTGTAAACAAAACCCTATACATGCTCATATATTTTTTTTTTTTGGCCTTAACTGTTACGTTATTCAGCCATAACGCGAGGAGGGCGACGACCTAACTGTCGTCGCGCAAAAAACCGGCTAATGCCTAAAGTAATGTCCGTGGCCGTATGAAACAAGAATGGGGAAACCACATATATGAATTTGAATAAGCTCCAATATGCGTAGCTGAAAGTCATCTTAAATCTCGAAAAAGAAAGAAAAAGTAAGAACCAGCTCTTGAAACTTGCAATCCAGAACTGGGCTGTTGGTGTGGGATTGCATATAGCGTGGGCGAAAACCCCATTTCGGTTACTTTTGACCTTAACCGTAATAAAAGTTCACACTTGGTTGTGCCTCATCCGCGCAGATATGTTGCGTGCTACTCTCGGGCAGCCTGCGCTTCACGGTGATGGTAACCGACCAGAGCTCGCGAGGGGCCATGGTTGGTCACCCGTTCGAGTCGGGATTTGTGTGGCTAGGGCATTGGCTAACCGCACTGGGCCCCGGACGCTGAACTAGCTGTGCATAGTGTGGCGCCACCACAAGCCGGTCATACTGTTCAATTAGTTCCCAGCGTACGGCGATTGCTAACACGATCGAGGACCAGATCTTGAGGACTGCGAGTCAGTCGTTTCCGAGTAGCGTTGGGAGACGATAAGCGTAAGGGTGCCAACGGTAAGTAGTTGGTGATGCGTTGGGGCTACCGGTACACCGCGTCACAGCCGATCAAGATGTGCTCCACTGGAATATTACGCATATCTGCATGGATTCGCAGTTTGGAGGCTCAGAGCCGTGAATACAGTTGGCAGTGTGAGACCGCGTCGTTGTCCACATCTCAGGCGTTCAGGATATCACCCTCTCGCTCTCTCCTACAATTGTTGAGAGCAAGTGACCCACAACACTAGTTTAGGGCTTAATCTATACATGTGGTTAGCGTGTGGTTTCTTTTCCCACCGGCGCTGAGATATTCAGCATAGCGGACATGAGCAGGTGGAGCACGTCGCATCAGCGCCGCGGTCCTACTATTGGGGCTGGTAGCGAGGCACCTTCCTTTGCGAGTGCATCAGGCAAGAACTCATTTCCTGCAATCCCACAATGACCCGGAATCCACAGAAATGGTAACATGATTGGTCAAAGTCCAAGGGAGAGGACAAGCTTGATGGATTATCGAAACACTCCTGGATGTGTAAAGTCGTTCGTTCTCATGCAGCGCGACCATGAATGGAGGATTTGGAAACTCCGTAATAGTGGTGGCCCTGCTGGACATAGTGGCCTGCTCTGAATGCAAGCAATAACCCTTTTGATGAGACACTCAGCAGAGAAAAAAACAGTTGTAGAGTCAGAACGGCGGACAGAAAAACTAAAGTTAGGTCCAACCGCAGCTGACCCATATCATATGTCGTGCGCGGAGCCATCGGTGAAGTAGAAGGTTGACTCGCTGTTACTGTCATTTGTATTCCTGGAAGGTCATTTGGATATCAGCAGAAGAGACTTCAGCTTCCTATGAGTAACAGGTGTTAATATCGCGACAGATCGTTGTAGGAAGCCAGAGGGTGTCCAGCGGGTGGGTTTGGAGCAAACCTGGACACTTGAATATGCTAGGGACGCCGTGCTCGGCTTAACGCGTCTGCCACGAGAGCAGGGTCTCCTTCAGGTCTCCGCGTGTGGGTCTGGCTGGCGTCTGAGAGCACCTACTGCTGCATGGTTTGTTGGCTTTTGCCTTTCAGGTAATACGAAGCAGGAGGAAAAGACGCCTATCAGCTAGAGCTGGGATGTATCGAGGTCAGCACGAAGGGACGATGAACGCGTGTGGTGCGCAATGCCCCCAGCTGATAAATCGGAGGCAAGTGATTGAATCGCTTCAATCGTTTGCCTAAAGTGACAGACATTGTACTGAAAAGAAACAGTTGTAGTCCAGTATTGGACCTAATGATGCACTTATATAAAGCGTAACAATGTCTTGCGATCCGCTCCCCATGAATACCCAGACAGCAAGCGATGACGTGACACGTTTAAGGCAGCGAGTTCGCACATCTTCAGTCGAGCCTGGAATGTTAAGATGCGGTTAATGTTTATACCCTAAAACTTATTAGCTGATCTGTAAAGCGGTATCGGGGTGTTTTCGATCTGCGGCTGGCGAGACAGATTCAGGGACAGGTCCTCTTTTGAAGACAACCCATTGCGGATTTGGGCGCGGATAGAAAAAAATCCCAATTCTCACACCATTTTCACACAATGATCGATAGCACTTCTGTAGGGCTGTGAAGGAGTCCTGACATTTTTTAATGTCGAGCACCAATAGCCAGGCATCTGCGAAACAATTGAGTAGCGGATTGACATGTGAAGTACGGAGGCAGAGGTAAGAAGAATGTCGTGCATCGCAATCAGGAACAGGGTGGGAACAGGCAACTACCTTGCCGTACTCCATGTTCCATCTTGTCGGAGTCCGACAATGTGCCTGGCAGAACGAACCTGAACGAACGAGGTGGAGAAAATTGCCACAAGAAGTGGGCCTAAAACATGCCACGGATGCCAAAGCGTATGCAGTTTGTGAAATCACGCCTGGAAAACGAGAACCTTATTAAAACGCGGAGTCAGATCTTAAGAAGACTGCAACGGTAGGCGGTACGGCGCTCCCAGTTCCCTGAACGTCCGATATAAGGCGCGCAATATTAATCCGCGCGTGACTGTGATGCCCACGGAATCCACTTTGGAAACGCGTTCAAGACAAGACATTTTCCTCCAGGAAGAAGCGCAGTCGGGTGTTCACCAATTCTTTTCAAATATTTTACATCCACAGGTTGGTCAGAGAGATTGGACGATAGGAGTGAATCAAATGTCGGTTTGTTAACCTGGTTTCAGTATTGGTCATGATGTACCCTGGAGCCTTCGTTGCGAAAATGTGGTCCTGCAGAGATTATTGAAAGCAAATAGGAGTGTTGAGAGATTTAGCCGTTCGAGATTCGAGAACGAAGAGTAAGAAGTCCGTCTGGACCAACAGGTATTTCACTTCTTTGGTCAGTGATAGCTGAAGTTCACGCATAGTAAACGAGCGTTGTTATGACTTCCGATTTCATGACGAAAAGTCAAAGATCTGTTTATTAACTAATGCTTGGAGAACCGTGGGAATAAATTGCTGTCAGCCGAGATATCTGCCGGAAGTGTTTTGCAAAGGCTTTACAACATTGTAGGGGTTCGAGATTGCTGATATTATCTATAATAACTTGAGGAAATGCACCATTTGATTTCGACGGAGAGGAGAAGGCACGAAAGCTTCCCCAAATTTCTTTCAGAGGAGTAAATCGATTACATTTGGAAGCAAAGTCATGCCATGCAGTCTGTTTCTCTTTGCGGAGGGTTTCTGAACACTCCTTTCGCGCTGCTCTGTATAACTCCGCATGTTGTTCACATATACACCTCTGAAAGTTTCGGAAAGCTCTTCGTCTGACCGCTTTTGCTCGTTGGCACCGCCAGTTCCACCAGACAGCATTTGTTGGCCGGTTGGTCCTGACGTGTGAAGTTCTGGTTTGAATTGTTTCTAACGCTGCTTTTTCGACTGCCTTAAGAAATTCGGGCACTGTTTGTCTCATATTATATGGAGCGTGTTGGTGCATACTGTCATTGAACGCCAACCAGTCTGCGTTGTCTGTGCGCCATTTCTTAGTAGATGGTGGAGACAGGAGCGGGGCTGTGCATGTTAGAACAATGTGTTATAGGAAAGTGGTCTGAAAATAAGGGATCAGAAGTCACAGTCCAGTGGAACAGAGGTGCAATCCGAGGGGAAGCAAGGGATAGGTCTATTGCTGATGTCGTGTGGTAGCTGAAACTCATAAAGGTCGGTGCGCCGTCATTCATGAAAATGATTTGATGCTCGGAAATTTCCGTTTCAATCATCGCTCCACGCGGGGATATACGTTGACTTCCCCACAGTGGGTGATGAGCATTGAAATCTCCGAGCACCAGGCAGTTGTTCGGCATAACAGAAAACAAATCGTGTAGTTGAACTGTTTCGTAACGAGCGAGAGTTCGGTGGAAGATACACAACATATCAGAAGGTCAACGATGGCAGAGTGACACGGTTTGCTGCTACAAATTTAATGGCGGGATATGATAGTTTCCCCGCTGGGGATCAAGTTTGAAATGTATAGGCTACACACCCTGGCGGTTTGGTAAAATTTATATCATTTCGGTAAAGAGTGTAACCAGGTACATTGTAATTATAGTACATCTAATTGGCGAAAATGTTTTCCTAATTGAAGGCTAAAAGCGGCGATGTTTTTTTAGCAAATGTTGTTTAAAATTCCGATAAAATGTGACAATAAACCACCACGTTCACTGCCCAAATAACTAGCCTCATTTCCTACTTTTGGGTGGTTTAAGAGGAGCTCCTCTGGGGAGATAAAACCTCTCATAGAAGGCTTCGTTCTATAACCCATGTTTTTCGTAACAGTGGGAGGAAGCCCGGGACGCGCAGGCGGCCGCTGAGTCTCTGCGTGGTGGGGTGAAAGGCGAGTCAAAGTCCGAGTCACTGTCAACGAACGGCGCTCGCGGCGTATCAGCTGATAGGAGGAGTTTTGGGATTTGGGGGGTTGACTCGTCCTCACTAAGGGCGCATGAGGTCGTGGAGTCATCAGGTCTTGTCCATGTTAGAGAGCATGAGTGTCTGACTCATGACATCTATGGGACTGTGGCGTGGCGCTGTGGTCCTTTGCTGGCGGGACCCATCATCATCACGAGGGAACACGTTTCCGGCCTCGCCGCGAGAGGATCCTTCGGGGGTTGTCTGTGGAGGGACACTGGGCGGAGGGGAGGTCATCACGGGCAGCGGTCGGGTCAGGTGCGGGGGCGTCACAGCTGGATAGCGACGAGACCCATCATCGTTACGAGGGACCTCGTTTCCGGCCTCGCCGCGAGAGGTTCCTTCGGGGGTTTTTGTCTGTGAAGAGGCACTGGGCGGGGGTGACGTCATCACAGGCGGAGATTGGGTCAGGTGCGGGGGCGTCACAGCTGGAGAGCGACGCACATCACCTGGGGCAGAGCGGCCTGGGGAGGGGAGCAGCGGCCACTCCTGAGAGCTCGTCTGGACGACCTCCGTCCTGGCACGGAGCGATTCCTTCTGTTGGAGCCACACCGGGCAGTTACGGTCGTCGACCTGGTGGGGGCCCTGGCATGGCGCACAATGAGGGGGTGGCAGTGCAGCCTTCGGACGGTGCTCACGCCGCACAGCCTCATGCACTTCTGGGAGCGGGCCTGCAGGTTTTTTCGGGGCCGTGTCCGACATAAACATTTCCCACATCTGCGGGGGAGAGGCGTGCACGGGCGCACCTCGTACCTAATGTACGCCGCGTAGAAATGAATAGGGAGAACAGTCCCGGCGAACCTAATCTTCAGGAGAGGGTTCGGGCGGTGGCTTTTGGAGGGGAGGCGGGTGACCTGGGTGACTCCTTGGTCGAAACTCTCATCGAGGATGGTTTGGACTGTCTCTCCAACTAGCTCTGAAGCATGCACCGTCCCTTCCGCATGGTTAAGTGGTCGCGTGGCGTAACCCTAATAGCTCTCCCCTCGAAAGGAGGAACCGCGGAGCGGGCCTCTGTTGTGTTCCACGTTCAGCGTTTTACCAGAAGTGCTCCACTTCGGATAGCGGATACCTGATCTGGGCGGGGTACCAAGGATAACCTTAGTGCGTCCCGATCTTATATGGGACTGGCTTTTTTGAAGCTGAAGCTTTCGTCTCAAATCGCGTGTTTTTAATGTAATGTTCAGATAAGTAAAAGCCATGTTAAATTAGGTAAAGGTTGGGTTGGGTTGGGTTGGGTTGGTTGGTTTTGGGTTGGGTTTGGGTGGGTTGGGTTTGGGTTGGGTTGGGTTGGGTGGGTTGGGTTGGGTTGGGTGGGTTTGGGTTGGGTTGGGTTGGGTTGGGTGGGTTGGGTGGGTTGGGGTTGGGTTGGGTTGGTTGGGTTGGGTTGCGTTTGGAGGTTGGCTCAGACGAGATATGGGATTGGGTTGGGTGGGTTGGGTTGGGTTTGGGTTGGTGGGTTGGGTTGGGTTGGGTTGCGGCTGGGATTGGGATATGAGGTTGGGTTGGGTTAGGTTGTATGGTTAGATATAGGTTAGGTTAGGTTAGGTTAGGTTAGTTTTTGTTTAGATTAGGTTAAAAAAATGCCAGATCGCTGTTGCTCTTTCATACAATTTACTTATCGAACATTAATTCAAACACGCCCTCAAATCTAGCCGTAAAAAAACAGTCCGTTTAAGGACGGTCCTACCAAATAGACGTGGCACGTGCTACCGGGTCTACCAACCCCGTATTGGCGGGCCTGGCGGCATCCTCGACAGAACGGGTGACACCGGCCCGGTCCAGTGGACGGTCACAGAAA
Source organism: Semibalanus balanoides (assembly GCA_014673585.1). Classification (NCBI taxonomy): domain Eukaryota; kingdom Metazoa; phylum Arthropoda; class Thecostraca; order Balanomorpha; family Balanidae; genus Semibalanus; species Semibalanus balanoides. The sequence goes on along the minus strand of VOPJ01012003.1, from coordinate 44,605 downwards.
GGCGCGAAAGCGGAAATGGCGGAAAAAGCAGACGCTCAAGAATGGGGCGAAAAAGTCGGAAGTGCCGAAAAGGAACTTGTAGGCGCACAAAGGCAACAAAAATGAAACACGTAAGGATGAAAGAGAAAAACAAATACCAAAAGTTTGTTAGTTCTGGAAAAGACCACTCACATTAGAAAGGCCGCAGGTGGAGGAGGGAGATCGAAGGAGGAATTAAAATTTCGTGATAATTCAGATGAGAAGAAACACCTATGGGTGGCAAGATAGAGCTCAGGGAGGCTGAAGTCCTCTCTAATTATTAACACCCTGATACTCAAATCTCTAAATCTCTAAATCGGCAATAATCTTCCTCCGAGCCGGCGCAAACGCGTCCACACGCCTACGCCGCCACCGCGAGAAGGCAAAAATGTTACATAAGTTTCAACTGGCGCGCCCACAAGTGCCGTCAACCGGGCCTAATCCGCTCGCCGAGCGGTTGAGCGTTTTGCCTCACCGGTTGAGGTTCGCGGAGGTCAACCGATTTCAGTTGAGGCGCGGGAAGGGGCCTGTGGAGAAAAAACCTAACCGGAATATGTTCCTAACTTGACGGGCCTGAATTTATCCAGTTTTTAGCGCTAGCCGCGCTTGCGACACGTGGAGCAGGGCCTTACATTTGAATTACGTATTGCACGTATTGCACAAGGCTATAAAAACTAAAAACGTATTGCATATTTATCGTCTTGGTATTGCACCATAATATTGTGGTAAGCATTGACAATTTGTAATAGCTCGTACCCTTAGTTGTAAGGATCCGGTCCTACAAGATAAACTAGCCTCAACATTCCGTGAATCGGTAAGGTAAGGTACCTTCACTACCTGCACTTTTTAGTTTAATCTTTCAATCCGTTCTTTTATTTCTAGGTATTACAGTATAAATGATTACTAGAAGGCCAAAATTTATATAGCCATACATTTAAATAGTCTTATATTTATAAAGCCTGCACCCACCCCCGACTTCAGACTTGTGGTGAGGTGGCGGCTGAGAGGTTCCTAATCACACACCAAATTTGAACACAATTGGCTCAGCTGTTCCTGAGATATGTTATAGGGGTGTGCACGTTGACGTGTGCATGTGCAGAGCCTCCACGACCCTGACTTGGTGGAAAAGCTGCGGCTGCGAGTTCCCTAACCTAACCACTCACCAAATTCTAACACAGTCGGTTCAGCCGTTCCTGAGATATAGAATAGGGGTGTGCACGTGCGCACTTGCAGAGGTATCCTACCCTTGACTTGTGGAGAAGCGTCAGCTGAGGGGTCCCTAGCCACACACCAAATTGGAACACAAACGGTTCTGCCGTTCCGGAGATATATAATAGGGGTGTGCACGTGCGCACATGCAGAGGCACCCCACCACTGACTATTAGCCAGGCCAATCAGGTGCAGCTAACTGGTGGGTGTGGCAATGAGCGCATGCACAGTAATGTGCCTGCACCGGGGCACCTCCGCGCTGAGAAACAAAATACCATCAGAGCCGCGAATGGCGAATGCTGCCGGTGTAGCGTTCATTGCAAATTTCACCCTGTACGCCCAAGGAATTTCAATTTGGCTGAGTTACAAGAAAAAATGTATTGAATCGTCAGGGGCATAGTCAGGATTTTGTCCAGGGGGGCAAATGGGATCAGGGGGGCCCTTGTAGTCAATGGGAGCCCACATAACTAAAACAGTACTGAGTACAGTGTGCTGTACAATAACGGCACATAAGTTTTTACGTTTATTGTGGGTGGGGGTGGTTATGGGTCAAAATCCTAAAATTAGGCAAACCTGGGATTAAAATGTGGAAAGGATTGTATTTTTGTGTTTTTCGTTTACAATTTGCTAAAAAACACAATTTTGTTTACAATTTTTCAAACATTTATCATTTGTCTACCACAATTCTCATCTATGCGTCACATTTTGTATGGTGCAGACCTCTAAACATGTTGTGCGTTTACAAATGCTGTAAATAAGTGTTAAAGCGAACTGGTTTGCCCAGTCATATAGGAAAATAGCAGCATAAACCCAAATATGTGCAGAGAAAAGGCACAATTTTTTCACCTGCATGTTATACCATTTTAGTTAAATTGCGCCCGGAGCATCACATTTTTTTTATTCACTTGACCAGTTGCATTCTGACTGTTGAAAGGCCCATAGTCACTTCAGATTGTCTAGGAGCCCTCTGACCTTTTCAACGCCCTTCCAATCTGTTTAGGGACTCATCTGAGATCTGTGAAAAAACATGTTGAGTGGATGGTGATATATATTTACTACAAACGGGACATTTCCACAATACAAATATTTAAAATCAGAGCTTTCAGGTATATTGTAACACCCTTCATCAGTGATGAAGAGGCATTCAGTAACTGGTCATCGCTCGTATTTAAGGCGAGCAATACCAAAGGCGTATCCAGGATTTCGCCAAGGTAGTACCCGCGGTCTGTGATATGGCCCCTGGCACATACATGCTCCCCATGGACACAATCCTCTACATATTTTAGCTTTGCTAGCACGCTTTTAACTACTTATTCTGGGTGTAGTCACTGCAGACTGAGCAAGAAACTCCTCGGCTGGCAAGGACGCAGGAACTGGGGGGACAGGGGAGGAGCGCCGCCCCCAACATTGTCAGATTTTAACATCACGCCTATGGCGTTGCATGAAAATAGTCGACTTCAGAATGCCTCCGCCCCCCCCCCCCCTCCAACTTTCGAAGGGTTCCTGCACCCCTGTCGGCTGGCCAAGGGCTCCCTCAGGCCGACAGAGTACCTCTCAAGTAGGTAGAGGGCCCCTCAGGCTGACTGAGGTCCCTCGGAAAGACAGAGGGTCTCCCTAGGCCTAACTATGGCCGCCTCAAGCTGGCCGAGGCTCCCCATAAGCCACTTGAGGGCCCCTCAGGCCGAGAGAGGGCCCCCTCCTGCGGAATGAGGGCTACTCATACTGACAGAGGGCCCCTTTAGGCCGGACATCCCCCCCAGGCCGACACTGGGCCCCTTCAGGCGTTCTCATGTCGACTGATTGTCCTCATGTCTCTGTCTCTGCTCTCATGTCCCTGTCGACTGGCCCCTCAGGCCGACCAAGGGCCTTCAGGCCGACTGAGGGACCCCGCAGACCGACAGAGGGTTTTTGATGCCATGTAAGGCGTTTTGCGGGCGCCTGACACTATCCGAAACACTGGGGCCTTCGGCCCCAGGGGGCCCTCGCTCGGCCGCTAGACGGGATCGCCGGGCCTCCAGAGGGGGTGGGCATGACCCCTTTGCCCCCTGGCTACGCCACTGTGAATCGTCACAAGATAATTGAACGACCTGTCTTTTGTAAATAGTTGCATCCTGATCGGTTCGATGGAATCTGATATATAATATGACTTCCAGAAAATGTGTCATTTAACAATCGGTATGGTGCGTCGGCATTGAAGAATTACAACAACAACAAAAATCACCAATTGCTGCATTAAGGTTTTTGACGGCATATTCTTGAGTGTGGTTCACTCCAGAGAGTGTGGTTCAACGAGATCTCGCCGAGAGTGTGGTTTAACGAGATATTGAGTGTGGTTCAACGAGATCTCGCCGGGGGCATGGTTTGCACCATCACATATGAACTGGTGCAGCTTTAGGAAATTTGGTCAGCTTTTGTAATTTTTGGGTAGCAGTAAGATCATTTGGACAACTCACACCATTCGGATCCAATTAACATTAAATAAAATGTGAATCTGCTGACTACCCCCCTCCATCAACAACATTTGACTAATGACGCCTCGCTCCCCCTGCAGTGATGTCTGGAGGCTCGTGGCGGCGCTCGGTGCTCCTTGCTGTGGCCTTTTCTCCCTCCCTGGATCCCTCACTATTGACGCCTCCCTCCCCCTGCAGTGATGTCTGGAGGCTCGTGGCGGCGCTCGGCGCTGCTGGCCGTGTCGGTGACGGTGGCGGTCGGCTCTCTGGCCACCTGGCTGTGGCGCCGCCGCCGCCGCCCGCCGCACCCTCCCCGCCTGCCGCGACAGCACCAGCTGCTGCCGGACAAGACCATCCTGGTGGTGGATACGGCCGAACAGTGGCCCGACATTGGCGTCATGATCAGGGCGTGAGTGAACGGCAGCAACGCGGGCCGACGTGGCGGTGCTGGGAAGTCAACGGGAGGTCAAACTCACGACGTTTAGGAGTGGGAGACAATTTTTAGACCTAATTTGGCGGTCAGGATCATTTGTAGATTAGTTCATAATGCTATCATGATTATAATTGTTTCCGTAAAGCAAGTAGAATGACAGCTGTACAGGAGACATGTATAAACCTTAGGTATCGCTGGGTACCTAACTGTTAGCGAGTTATTTTACTTTGTATTTTCATGGTCCTGGTCGCATCACAATATTCCTATCCGCTGTTGTATGCTGACATTAATGTGTGCTAATGACAGGCGATGTTCTGAAGTCCCGGTGCTGGGTCTGGACTGTGAATGGGTGACTTCGGGCGGCAGTCGCCGGTCGGTGGCCCTTCTCCAGCTGGCCACCCTGGACGGCCTCTGTGTGCTGGTACGACTCTGCCACCTGCGCGACGTGCCTGAGGACCTGAAGGTGAGGACTGTGCACCGCGCACGCACTGCTGACATTGATGCTATAGGTGGCGCCACACAACCCTGTGGAGTGTAGAGTTGCGGCGCCCCTTAAAGGGAGTGTGCCTTACTCACATTGGTCATGTGGAAGTTGTTGACACTAGTCCTGTAGAACATATTTTTCTGAATTCAGCCATGTACTTCATTTCCCCAGATTCACTATAGTTGCTGAGATATTCAAAATTCGCCAAGATCATTCCGCGGAACAAATTTATCAAAAGTTCGCCAGAGACCTTTCGCTACTAAAGCATTGCTCTTAAATTACAACGCTAGCATATATTGTTAGCGCTGGCAATAGAAAACCAATTCGCGTGAGCGCTGATAGCAGCTTGCCGAACAGAAGCCTCGGTAACTATAAAACAAAACCCATACATTTGTCGTATCGGTTTGTTTATCGTCTTTTGGTGTGCCATTTTATAGGTAAACATCTTCGTTATTCTGTTTATAGTGGCGATCGGTTTATGAGTTTGAAACAACAAAAAGCCCCAAAACAGATATAAGTTAAAAATTTAAACTTACTTCCAGACGTGAATTTTATCGCTAAACCTAGGATCCAAACAATAGCCTTCTTACCGTAATACAAATATATTTGACATTTCAAAAGAGTAGGCACACTCCCTTTAAAGGAAGTGTGCCTACTCTTGGAATGTAAAATATATTTGTATTACGGTAAGAAGCTATCGGTTTGATTATTGGATGCGATTATACTTACGTCTGGAGCCCCTTTAGTTGAATTTGTACTTATATTCTGTTTCACATATTGATTTGTTTCGATACCCATAAACATTTGCCACTATAAACAAACAGAGTAATGAAGATGTTATCTAAAATGGCGCACCTAAGACAATAAACCCCATGCGAACATTGTAAAATAGTTCTGAGGCTCTGTTCGGCAGCTGTTATCAGTGCGCATGAGTTGTTTTCTATTGGCCAGCGCTAACGATATATACTAACCGACGTTGTAATATAGGGCAACAATGCTTTTAGAAGCGAAAGCCTCTCTGGCGAACACTGATAATTGTGTGATGTCATACTGATCTTGGCGAATTTGGAATATCTCGGCAACTAGAGTGAATCTGGGAGAAATGGAGTAATGGCTTAATTAATTCAAATACGTTCTATAGACGAGTGTCAATAGCTGCACATGACCGATGTGAGTAGGCACACTGTCTTTAGGGGAATTTTTAACCTTTCTGAAAGTTGTCAAATATACGCTCGTTGTAGTAGAAATATGAAGTAAGTGCTGCTGAAAACGATGGAGATATTTGTTTCTCGAAAAGTTACTTAACTTTATCAAAATAAAGCTTTTAAATTTGGGACAATGACGTCATTATTAAGCCATAGAAAATAGCCACAATCTTTGCAGATAATTCTGGCGCACTTTAATACATGCAATCATTTTGTTATCATAATGGCAGCAGGTGATCCAGTCAAGGTTCGATAAATACTAGTCGTTTTTCCCCAGGACCAACTATCTTGGAGGTTTGTCTTGAAGCTGTCAGCAACTGCACTAGCCTGGATGCATTTATCAAAATATAAATTGAATTGCTTAAAAACGATTAAGTTTTGGGAAAATGACCGGCTTAGTAATTTAGACATTTCAGTAACGGCCAAATATAATGGCTATCTCAGTTTTAAACCAATACAAAGGTGAAACATTCCCTTTAAGTTTAAATCATCATCTCGATGCTACCTATAGGTTATACAAAATACCGTACTGAGGTTCGGTGATCCCAGCATAAAATGACTTAGATTATAGGCGTGCCATCGCGAGGAAGTCACATTCTGCAATTATGAATTTTCGAACTGTATAGGCTGCTACCATCCTCGGGTTTTTAACTGCTGACTTGATCATTAGCTTGCAGAATGTTTATGTTTATATAGCAGAGCATGTCTCAAGCGATGACGACATTTTACAATAATTATTATCGATGATATATCATATAAATGTGAACAATTTGATGGAGTGTGCAACACAGTCGATTTCTGTAGTTGTGGTGATCTGTCTGGGTACATTTGGCTGGACAGGCTGGCTCTGACCATATCTCCCCTCAGTCTCTGCTGCGGAACCGGTCCGTGCTGAAGGTGGGCTCTGACTCGATCTTCTCCTCAGTCTCTGCTGCAGGACCGCTCCGTGCTGAAGGTGGGGGTCGCCTGTCTGGAGGACGGCGCCGTGCTGCTGGGAGACCGCGGCGTGCCGGTCCGTGGTTGTCTGGACTTGCGTCACCTGGCTGGCCGGCACCCAGACAAGGCGCGCCTGCTGCCCCGGCCCGGCCTGGCGGCGCTCGCCGACATTCTGCTGGGGGTGCAGCTGAACAAGGACTACCGGCTGCGCTGCGGCGACTGGGAGGCGGACGTGCTGACCGCCGTCCAGCAGGTGGGTGAGGCGTCATCGCGTCACACCGGCATCACAGCACCCGCCTGACTGTCCCTACTGTGTCTCCCGTCCTGACAGCTGGCTAGCAGGTGGGTGGCTCCCACCTTCACACTGTCACATCGTCATAGAAACACAGGCTTGACGGTCGCTCATGCTCATCAGACCTTTACGATTTATTTTACTTAATCGGAGATGGGAAATCGTTTCCGCCCTGTTGCTATTTCCCAGCCGAAGCTATTGAGCTCAGGACACTGTGTCACATTTCCATACGCGTGACAGTTCGTCCCATGCCGTATCTCAGGACTACACATGCCCTGCAATGGCGTTGCTCCCGTCTGACTCACCGTCCCGTCCGTGTTTCAGGAGTACGCGGCGAACGACGCTCTAGTCGGCGCTCTCCTGTTCCGGGCGCTGCTGGAGCCGAAGGTGCCGGATCTGACGCAGCAGACGTGGCCCCGCGTGCTGTCCGCCTGCCAGGGCCTGGTCGACTGCAAGTACAAGCCCAGTCACGCAGTGAGTACTCAGTGTTGCGGTGTGGAGGAGGGGAGACGGCGCTCGGGTTGCAGAATTATGTGGTGGGGAGAGGAGGTGGTCTGGAAGGTGATGCGTTAGGTACACTTCATGTTACTGTTTCACATCTTAATGTCTTACATATATTGATGATCTGGATTGATGTGTAACAACTTTTATTTTGAAGAAGAAAAACTGAGTTTGATCCCCTGTTTGTCTACGACTTGCGATTGCACAGTGCACACTGCACAATGCACATGCCTTTATATAGTGCGTATACTGTAGTGTGAAGTGTGTATTAACAAGTATGCACTGTGCAGCTGCAGATCTGACCGGACTATACCCGTGTCTCCAGGCCCAGCTCGGTGGTAACCTGACGGTACCGCCTCAGCCGGCCCCGTCCTCGTCTGGCGGCGGAGGACCGCGCAGTACTCCCTCTTCGCAGCAGCAGGGGAAGCAGGTGACTGCCAGCTACCAGCTGAGGAAGAGCCAGCTGTACGGCAACGCCCGCCTGCTGGCCCCCGACGGACTGCCGATCAAGGTTGTGGATGACTCCGAGGCCAGGTGAGGTCAGGGCCAGGCAAGGCAGTGTCCTAGGATTGGGAAATTTTGGTGGAAAATGACACACTGCCGATACTATTTGTCCATTTTTTTAGTTTTACTGTGAATTTTCCACTCCTCGCATTGGATAAATTGAACCCTGTTACTGATTTATGAATGCAATAATATGGACAGCCTATGAAGGGAAAAACATGTACAAATTGGCAAAGGTAATAACTATTTCTGGTGAGCGAGTGATCGGTTATTGATAAAGCATAGAACATACTAGTGCTAACCCGTCCGCTCCGCTGGACGATTACAGGTTGAGTGGTGGTACAAGCCAGTGATGAGCAATTAGGGGTTGATAACCCGTTTTACCCGTGCACACCGTTGTGCGATTCGGAAGATCTCGTGAGAACCTATTGTAACAACGGATATCTTCTGTCCTCTTCGACAGTCCGATGGCGCACCCGGTCCTCCCGACGTACGCACGAGTCCGGCACACCCAGGCGCCAACCTATCAGATTATCCGTTGAAGCTTGAGTAGAACACAGTTTGTCTTCACTATAATGAGATAGCGTAGCCTTATCGTGACAAATTGTGTCGACAGATCTATTTGTTTCTGCAAGACACGAGACTTTCAGTCGTTAACTTGTAAGGAGGACAGTTTGATGTTGGGAAATGTAGGGAGCAGATTAATATACAAACATGTTGTCATGCAATCTGCAAAATGATTTATTAGATACATTCAATACTAATGTGTCGAAACTACATAACTTTTCGTACTTATAATAGGTATAAGGAAAAAAGTTGGATGACTAACAGGCAGAAATAAAGACAGACAGACAGGCAGACTTTCTTTAAATAGTAAGTTCGATGTTTCTTGTCTGATAATGCTGAACTTTCGAAAGTCTTCTTTGATTCGATGGATGTAATTAAGTTATCCAGTAGTGACCTGTGTCCTGTAAATCACTGTATCTGCCATCTCGCCATCGTATCGCCAAGCTGTAATGCCTAATCCGCGATTATTATCACAGGTGGTACGTGAAGAAGGATCTGGGTGATGTGGTGCAGGAGGATCCTCTGATAGTGAAGCTGAGGTTTGAGCCGGCCGGCCGACCACAGCAGGAGGGCAACGACGGGCTCTTCTACCTACAGGTGAGCAGCTCAGTGGAGAGAGATATGCCTAGTTTTCCACAATTTAAATAAAATTGCATTCAACCGTTTATGAATTTAGTTTCATACATTTAAGTAATGTAAAATAACTAGTTTTATAATATGAAGAAGCCTCGTTACCAATCTACGAGTGAGAACTCTAAACTGGTCCTGTGTCAATATTTACCATTAAAACGCCTCCTGGTAGTAAGGGACACTCAGTTTGACTACCGTCTATGAAACATGGCCTCACACGGCTCGGTGGGTTCAATCTGCGACCGACTCCGTGCACCGTCTGCACCGTACCTGATCGGTTATTCATCCGTCTGCGTTTCAGGAGAAGGACAATTGCTGTGTTCGGTGTGGCGCGACCGACGACTATGTCAGGAAAAACGTTGTGCCTCAGGAGTACCGCAAACACTTTCCAGGTAAGCAGAGCAAATCGGACCGTATCCTGCCTCGCTTGGAAGGTTTCTAGGATCAAAGTACAATTCAGACGTTGTCAGTTAATTAAAACCAAGGCCGGAAAGCCGGTAAACCCTCCACGAAGGTCACGTCTTGCCTGAGCAGCAGATAGACGGATAGTGGGACGTGGTGTCGTCTGCACACCGGGCGCCGACTGACTGGCCGATGTTTCAGAGATGATGAAGTCCCGGCAGTCGCACGACGTGCTACTGCTGTGCGTCAGTTGTCACCATGAGAGCAGCTGCCTGGACCTGAAGATGCGCCAGCAGCTAGCTGAGGAGTGCCACGCACCCATCGGTACCGAGACCGATGTCAAGGTGAGACAGATCGGTACCGAGGCTGATGTCAAGGTGGGAGAGGAGCTAATGTTACGGGAAGCCCGTCGTGTCGCCTTGCGTCTCGAAGGCTGCCGTTAAAATGCTAGAGATGTTAACGCTGGAATATATGGATCGGTATATACGTAAGTGCTAAACTCAGGCCAAGGCCTGCTGTACCCTAAAGCCCGTTGAAATGTGTGCCTGCAACATATTATTTCAAGCGACGCTCACTCTGTCGTAAAGACACCTAGTGATTGTCACAGCTCGTGTCAAGTTGCAAACCCTGTTTAACCATAGCTCTGTTATGCCCGTCAACAGGTTCGTGAGGATCCGACACTGAGGAAGGTGAAGTCTGCCGGCCGGGCACTGAAGAACAGCAAGGGTAAACTGCCGGCGGAGCGGAAAGCCGAGCTGGAGGCGGTGCTGTGCGACTTCTTCGATGTCAGCGCCGTCACTGACGAGATACTGAAGAACGCCGCCAACATGAGCACCAAGTGAGTGCTGCAGCTCCCGTCCGTTCACGACAGGGAAAGGTCTCCTGTTCCTGTCCTGGTGCCGTCTCCTGGCTTTGATGTTCCAGCGTAAGGCATAGCAGCTCACAAGGAGCCTGGTAGTTCGTGAAATATCCAAGCAATGCATTGCTTGGATACAGACCTGCCAGATACATTTGCAAAATCTTCGAGCACCAGGTTGTCGCTTATTTATTTGTATAATACTCTCATTGACTTTGCTTTGCACCAAGTTACATGTTATTTAGTCAGTTGACACTGCTCTTGACCCCTTACCACATTGCCCCGTTCCGTGTGTGCAACTCGGCCCTGACCTGAGTACGCCCTGCGGCCTGGCCTCACACAGCCGACCCAACACCCAGTACGCCTCTGTGCGTCCCCCCTGTGTCTGACTGGACGCCCCGTCTCCTGCAGCAAACCCAACACGGAGTACTTGTCGCACGGCGAGGCGGTGTACCGGCACTTCTGCCAGCCGGGGCGCGGTCTGGTCGAGCTGGAGAGACGCTGGAGGCAGCACTTTCTCGACTCCATGCGGCCGACCCGAATGCCGGAGTTTTGGAGCGTCAGCCACAACCAAGCCAGAATCCGCATGAAGATCCGCCGTGCTGACTGGCCGCTGAGGGTGAAAAGGGACATATGGATGAGGTGTATCGGGACCGAGTATACGGAGGAGGGTGACCAGGGACCGGGGCTGGATGCTGCTCCGGTGGAAGAGAGCATAGCGGATGAGGAGGAGAGGATGGACAACGGGTATCAGGACAGCGAGTGAGGGCGACGAACAGAGGGTACTGGGAGAGCAGCGAGAGTGAGCTTGGACGCATCACCGCAGGTGTGATGGAGGTTAAAAGTCGGTTACCTGATGTCAGCGGCAGTGCAAGGGATGACCATACGTGACCCGATCCCTACAGACCTTTGTTTGGGGCAACGTATTCTCCCGGGACCAAGTCGAATTGAACCTCAGTTTCTGGCACAGGAAGCATGTGTCTTATCCTCAGGAGGGACGGCGGCGGGGCTTAGAGTGGTCCTTCGCCGCCGAGTCTGGTCGTGAAGCGGGGTAATGCTTTGACGGCGCGTGCCAGGGTCTGTGGACTGATGAGTGATGGCAGCAGCAGTGAAGTGTTGAGATGGTCGACCCTGCCTCCTGCGTGGTTACCACGGCAATGGCAATGGGCTTCCCTTTCGGCTGCTGTTGTTGTTGCGTCTTGATGATGCTTCGCCCTGATCGTGCATGCCAGTGGTCCTTCTTTTGGCCGCGAAAGTGCCTTTTTTCGTGCCCTCTCTATCCTTCCTACAGGCCGGCTGTAACTCCTTACACCGCGCGTCGGGGCTGTCGAGTTCTGTCAAATTCCGCTCAGCAAACAATGGAAAGCCATAGCTTTTTCATGTCTTCTGCAATATATTCCACTCGCCGGCGCTCGCCTCGCGCGACCTGCATTCGCTGTCTCGCCCTGCCTGTGTGCTGTGTGTCGGCTTTCTCGTGCGCTCGGTCGCAGACAGACATTTGCCAGCTCCTTACAGCTCGTCGAACGGGTGGGCAACCAGCGCGGTCCAAACTTTGCAGGTGCACGTGACAAAGTATCTGATTTTCACACATCCCACGACAGGGGCGTGGTCGTGTGACCGAGGATGCACACATTTGCGCCCCCTGCCCGCCCCCCCCGTGCCCCGGCCACGGTCGCTGTCCCTCCGCCCTCCACTTCCGCAATTAGTTGATGATGGCTGCTCCGGCGACCTTTCCGCTTGCCTTCGATGCTGTTAGCCTTGAGCTTTGCGGCGTTTCAGCCGTCTGCCTCTAAGGCGTAATGGCTAGCACGTACGCTTATCATGTGAATGGATGACTTTTAGAATCCCGGCTGAGGGTATGCGTTTTTTTTTTACTTTAAAAAATTATTCGGTTCGACAATGCCCCAATGGCTTTGTTTAATTAATATTTGTACCCCAAGCTAATGCGATCGAGCAGTGCCGGCTTCTAGTTAAGCTATCACACACGTGATTCTGTTGATTCTCTCAGTTCGCCATCGTCATTGGTTCCTTTCATGCGTCAGTGTCTTATATTTCATTCATTCGTCAGTAGCTCTAGTAATGTTATTTGATATAATACGTAATGTTACGCTATTTGATGGTGGACGATAGATGTGCTCGGTGCCTGCGACATTCCACGGTCCACACGGTCGCTGACGCCGTGAGTACACCGCTGTGTGTATGTGTGGGTGGGACTGTGCGGCCGTTTTCGTCACATCCTCACCATCATGTCTGGATTACCGCGTCTTGTGGAGACGTTGATTATTAGTGCCTTACAATGAAAGGAACCAACAAGAACCGACGATATCGCGCTTTAATCTGAGGTGTGCTTTGCGTCTTTGACGCAGTGGTGATTTTGGCTGCTGCTCGAGCTGATCTCGGCAGTGGTTGGCTGTGTGCATGATTCGTGATGCAATATGTTACGCTCTCTCTGTCTACCTTATCATTGCATTGTACAACGCTGACGGGGAGAAAGGCAGCGGAAAGTGGCGTAGTTGCGACAAATTGATCATGGTCAGATAATGTTTACGTGAAATCGCTGTGATTCGGTTTGCTGGCTTTGTTGCATATCGTATGGTTGATTGGAGCAGCGCAATTGTTTTGTATCTGTTAATTGATGACGCTTGATTTCATCTCGATCATAATACATCATAAACACCGACATCGTATATATATATATTGTTTTTTCTCATTCAGATAGCCATGATATAACTATATTTGAATTCGATATGCAAGACTAAAACTGTCGAATCACGTCTGTAAAGTTATAGTACCGGTAAGACGCGTCCATCGGCGAAGGACCAGCGAGCCCATAGAAACCCGATAGCATTGCCAGTATTTCAGCTTACGTGTTACAGCCGTTTCTGAGGTACAGAACAGGGGTGTGCACGTGCATGGTGACCCAGAGCTCGACTTGCGTGACATTGCCAGTGTGTAGTCTCAAAACACACCCTTCATTCCAGCTTAAAGAGAATGTCTCGCCTTTATATTGGTTTTTAACTCAGATAACCATTATTGAAAGGTATCTAACGTACTATTTAGAGAAAGTCTGTCTGTTCGTCCACACCAAAATGTACGTTTTTTTATTAATAACACAAAATTAATATTTTAAAAGATATTTAACCCGAGTATGTCAAAGAATCACATATGAACAATACCGAAATCAAATTGAAAGTGATATCTCTATTTGTTAATAAGTTATTGCTGTATCACAAATATGACGTCATCTGGTAAAATTGCGTGTTTTACCAGATTAGACTAAGAAATCTCAGTGCCGTATTTCTGAGACAAAACTGGTTTAAAAGCTCTTTAGATTAATGCATTCCAAATTTTGACCTTATGTGACCTTAACTTCACCATCATAATATATTTGTTGTGTAGCTCGTGTGTAAACTTGTTCATTAGATCAACAAAAAAAGATCGTCGCGAAAGCTTATAGCTTATATTAGCGTAACTATCCTGATCACCAAAGCACGGTGATACTCACATAGGTATCACTCACACTAACACATCATAGATTATGTATAGTTGCCGGCAGATAGTATCGCTACCCCCTGGCTGGCAGCCTGACGAACACTGGAGCGGTAGGCTGAGCCACGTCACACCTCGGGTCGCTCAGCCAGTCCAATTCTGACCGCCACAGTGACACGGCGAGTTACGTTATGAGGCGTATATGATTTATGAAAAACGCAAACGACCATCTTGACGTAAAAAATATATATGACGTTGGGCCCGTGACCGCCGGAGGTCACTATGGTGGTGGGGGAGGGAGAGGGCGAGCTCCGGAGTTGGTGTGTGTGAAGGTGATCCCAGAATACAGGCATTACCACTGCACATAGTTTAAAAGCAACGGAGAGCGAGAGGCGATTATATATATATATATTATATATATATTATACTATATATATATTATATTATATATAATATATATATTGGAAAGAAATGCACTCGTTTCGCAATCTAAATTTATCTAAAAACCATCATTCGGAGTCAGAAATTAGGCATTGTATTTCAAACTAAACAGTTTCGGATCATCACGACCCTAGTCAAGTTTTCCATACATGATTGCACATCATCCAAAGCAGTTTATACATATTCGGCAAAACATCGTGATTTTACCCGCACATGAACAATTCAAGTGGAGTTCGTTTGCAAAATTTTCGTTTTAATGATTCCCGCTATCACTTATTGAAAGCGAAATGGCCCTGAGACAGGGATTCACATTTTTTTGTTGAACTAATTAATGCTGATTCTACTAACACGGCGTTTGGGATGTATCATCTGAGTGACCACGATTCTGGCTTGTGTCGAAATCTAGTGGTGCTGATAATCCCTACATGACAAAACAATTTGGCGCTTTTTTATTCATCCCCCCTCGTATGTCGCCTCCGTGTCCGTATTTTCGTTTTCCAAATTCCTTCCCGTTTCCCCTAACCTTAAGCTGTGTTAGGGCAACTTTACATGGATCGATTACACACCAGTTGCGTTTTTTTTTCGCTTTTTGGTTTGTTTCGTATCAACGTTTTCAATACTGCGTAATTTCGGGTACGTGAATGCCACTCCACACGCGCCGGTGACAACACTTTTGAAGCCCCGTTAGACCTCCGTTATATGGTAAAACCTAAGCATTTCTTTGGGTGTTTTCTGCTTTTGTCCTATTTTTTCCATGAAAAACGTTCGTCTAGCCGCCATATGAGCGTCATGGACAAACCATTCAGGATATCGCAGATATTTGCTAAATATTCTTTCAATGTTTTAAAATTTCCATCCCCGATGTTTCTGAGTTTGCAGATCCTATATGCCTCAGGAATACCAATATTGATTGGCCTTTTTGGTACGTTTGTCCATGAAAAGAGTAATAAATGAATATAGGCGTTTGAGTTAGTCGGCTTTTCCTGTAAACTGAAAAGTGAGGCCCTGATGGCCCTTTGTGGATCAAAACATCCAAAAAGGATCCTGGCCAACCAACCACAGCAGGCCAATCTCGGCTCCTGCTGTAGGTATAAAGTTCGGATTCGTATAATAAAGAATGTCAGGATTTTTGTGAAAAGGTGAAAAGTCTTTCAATCCCTTGCAGGCAGTCGATTGGTCAGTTTCGATGTAATTTCGTTATTCACGGATGGTATGGTGAACGAAACGATTAAGCTACCTGGAAGAACCATCCTTCCTAGGTTTAAACTTAGATATACCGTAACGAACAGAAATTTATAGATTTGATCAGACTGGTCTTTAGATGACAATGTGTTCGCAGCAAAACGATATGTTTTATAGGCAGAAGGCGGGTTTAGCGGTGGGAAATCCTCTTCACCTATTTTGGGCCAACCTTTTCATGGAAATTTTGAAAGCAGCTGATTAAGATATAGCGCCGCCCAACTTGGTTTTGGCTTAGATACGGTAGATGATGTGTTTTCCATTTGGCTGGAGGATACGCTACTTGACAGCTGTTTCACTGGCTCAACAATCTCCATTCATGTATTAAGTTTAAAGTTGAAATGGGAAAAGAACGGCCAAGTATCCCTTTTTTTGGATGTTTTGATCCACAAAGGGCCATCCAGGGCTTCACTTTTCAGTTTAACCAGCAAAGCCGACTAACTCAACGCCTATATTCATTATTACTCTTTTCATGACAACGTACCAAAAAGGCAGTAATACTTGGGGCTTTCCTGAAGCATATAGGAATCTGCAACTTCAAAACCTCGGGATGAAATTTTAACTTGAAAGAATATTTTGTAAATCTGCGATATCCTGAATGGTTTGTCCATGACGCTCATATGTCGGCTAGACGAAGCGTTTTTTCAATGAAAAATAAGGAAAAAGAGAAACACCAAAGAAATGCTTAGTTTTACCAATATAACGAAGTCAACGGGCTTCAAAAAAGTGTGTCCCACGAAGGGAGGGTGTGGGAGTTGGCATTCACGTCCCGAATATGTAATCGAAAACGTTGACTACGAACAAACCAAAAGCGACAAAAACACTGGGTTGTGTATACGATTCCAATGTAAAGTGTGCCCTAATCACAAGCTTATGTGGGGAAACGGGAAGGAGTTTGAAAAAACCGAAAAATACGAACACACCGGAGGGAATACGAGTGGGAAATGAAAAAAAACGCCAATTTTTTGTCCATGTTAGGGATTATCAGCACTCGCCTAGTTTCGACCAAGCCAGAATCGTGTCAGCTCAGATGATTACATCAAACGCCGTGTAGTAGAAATCAGCTTAATTAGTTCAACAACAAATCTAATGAATATGTCTCAGGGGCCATTTCGCTTTCATAAAGTGATAGCGGGAATCATTAAAGCGAAAATTTTGCAACGGAAGCTCCAC
The DNA here is from genome assembly GCA_014673585.1 of Semibalanus balanoides. NCBI lineage: Eukaryota > Metazoa > Arthropoda > Thecostraca > Balanomorpha > Balanidae > Semibalanus > Semibalanus balanoides. The sequence continues at coordinate 27,776 of VOPJ01012003.1, read as the reverse complement.
TTGAATTGTGTCAATGTGGCGCGTGAAAAACAACGATGTTTTGCGAATATGTAATAACTGCTTTGATGATTGTTGCAATCATTATGTAAATCTTTGACAAAGGGGTCCGTGATGATCCGAACACACTGTTAGTTTGAATACATGCCTAATTTCTTGACTCCGAAGTGTGGTTTTCAGATAAATTATTAATGCGAAACGAAGTGCATTTCTTTCCAATAATAATATATATATATATATTATATATATATATATATATATATATATATATATATATATAATATATATATATATATATTATATATAATCTCGCTCTTGTGCTCGGCTCTCGCTCTCGCTCTCCGTTGCTTTTAATATGTGCTGTGAATGCCTGTATTCTGGGATCACGTCACACACACCAACTCCGAGCTCGCCCGCTCCCTCCCTCCCACGCGACCATAGTGACCCTCCGGTGGTCCGGCCCACGTCATATAAATATATTACGTTCAGATGGTCGTGCGTTTTCATAAATATATCGCTTCATAAACGTAACTCGCCGTGTCACTGTGGCGGTCAGAATGGACTGGCTGAGCGACCCGAGGTGTGACGTGGCTCAGCCTACCGCTCCAGTGTTCGTCAGGCAGCCAGGTATCGATTATATCTGCCTGCAACTGTTAATCAGTCTCTCTTGAAAGATCGCGCACAGTGCACCAGGTGGCAGTACCGGTCCACTCGGATGGTTTGAGAGCGGCCCGTGATGGGGAAGGGGATGGGTCACCCAGGTAGGAGGGCAGCTATGGTGACGCGGGACAGCCTGCCGCGCGGCGACCGCAGGCACGGTGCGAATGGAGGCAAGGGGAGAATAAGTAGAAGCTACAACCGCATGAGACCGCGACTCGCCTCATGCCACTCAATGACAGCTGGATTGCGGCTATGTTCTGTAGTAAATGTTGCGGCTATAACGGTTCCCGGATCCGTTTCAGACCATTGCAGCCAATAACATTAAGTCATTTGTTATTGATGTCCACTAAGGATTAGTGTTAATTAATGTAAGCAAAGGACGTTAGAATTGGACAATTTAGGAACTGCCGAGTTTGTAATCAATTGTCTTTAATGTTTATTTTACTAATACTATACATCATAAATACAATCGTAAAAAATAAGCAAATAAACAAACGGCAGATTTCTCTTGTCTTCTCCTATATGTTGTTCCTTGACCAGGTTGCGTACCAGGGGGAGGAGCGCTAGCCCCCCCCACCGTAAGCCAGGTCGTGCCCCTTCGCGTCCGGAGGGCGCAACTTTTTGTATGTGGTTTCCCCATGACCGAAGTCCTAACGATCCGTGCCTGATTTGGACAACACATGCTATATAATAATAAGTTAGACTCAACCTATTTGTCATGCAATTTACTAATTCGAATGACTTTTTAGGGTTAAATTTGGTTATGGATTTTAACTATACTTGGATAGTGCTGGGAATGGATCCAGAGAGGGCTGGCAGAAGGGCAAGCTGCAACCTCCCCAGGCGCCAGGTCGCGGGCCGGCCGTGGTTTGGCCTCCCCGACTCCCCGGCTTGGGGAGGCCCAAACACGGCCAACCCCGCAAACCTGGGCCCTGGGTGAGGTTGCACCCCTCTGCAGCCCCCTCTGGATCCGCCCAGTGATATTTGCATGGATTTTAATCTCTCTTATTTACATCTAAAAGACTCCCGTGGACGTCTTTTCCCATGTCTTGGACTCATAACTATCTGGGCAATTTTATTTGCAACCGTTGTCGGATAGTTCACCGGCTTAATTTGCTTCCTCGTTGAACTGGCACTCTCCTCCCTTCCATTTCTATATAATAGCTCACCCTCCGCTCCTGCACTTGACCCTTGACCTGCGTTGGGCTCGGTGGCCCAGGGGATCCTCAAAACTTGCTGGTACCGCCCGGTGTGAACCTGGCCAGTATGTGCGATTCTTTCAAGAGAGACTGTACATAGTCATAGCATGGCTTGCCTGACAACATAAATTGGCACATGGTACCGATACTAAACATGAAAATGAGTACTGCTCAAATCGACCTGTTTTAAACAACTTGACCTTAGCTTTTGCACTAACTTCACCTAAATGAAGCTAAGATGGTAATAATAATACCACACGGGCCGATAAAAATATTTCCTTCTTTAGGACCGAGGTCGTTGTTGGATTTCCGCCCGAGACCGAAGGGCGAGGTGGAAACCCATCCTAAACAACGACCAAGTCCTAATAAGAAAATAACTATCGGCCCTAAGTGTTATTTTATTTTTATCCAATGTCTACCTCCGGGTTTTGAAAACTGGCGTAAAATAGTTTGGTAAAATGTAAAATGCCCCGCGGGCCGAAAGCTTGACCATTACCTTAAATTGATTTTTCTGAGAGCTGAAAACCTTTTACCACATGCTCGCGCTAATGCTAAAAACATACTGAGACATATGGTAAAATAAATATCACTATCGAATTATACGTCTAGAAAAGCCCATCAAGCATGTGTCGCATGGCTTTCAAAAATCTGCTGTGGATAGTGACCTTTTGTGACCTGACCTTGACCTTTGCCAACAATCTCATTTTTCCTAATGTGGGATATGTATGTTATATTTGGGAGCACTTTGGGTGATCATGGTTGCAATCAAAGGCTCTGGATGGAAAGTAAGATCCATAATCTAAAATGTCTCGACTTTGACCTGATATGTGACCTCAACTATAAAATTTCGGGTATGCTTTAGATGCGTATCATTGAGAGCTTTTGAATCTCGCCTTGCGCGTATCGCTGCGATCATTGTTTCCGGAGATAACGAGTGGGAATAATATTTGTGTTTGGCTGAAACCCCGGTCAAGCGCGGGTTAATATATGTCCAGCCGTTTCTCAGATAGCAGGATAACGTTTTCTGACACCCCTGATGCGTCACGTGCCCCTCGGCATTCTGACCCCTCACGTGAGACGAAACATGTCAATAACATACCTAATTGATAAGATTAGGCTATCAGATGGCGAAGATTGTTTGCCAATCGGATGCGGGATTCCACAGATATAAGCTTTTGAAAAGCTTCCGGTCTGGCAGGTCGGTCGGGTCGGCCGCTTATATGTGCGAAAAATCCCGTATTCAGCGAGGACTCGTGAGCGCTTCACGCTCGCTCGTAATAAAGGCTGACTGAATGAGTGTTAAAAAACATAGGCGTAGGAGCCAGGGGGCAGGGGGACAGCTGCCCCCAACATTTTCGGATTTTAACATTACGCCTATGGACGGTGCATGGAAAGAATCGACTTCAAAATGCCTTTTGCCCCCCCCCCCCAACTTCAAATGAGTTCCTACGCCCCTGTAAAAAATGTACCTAAATTTTAATATTTCTGGACAAAGTATAGTAGCGGGCTTTGCTAAGTTCATTGGTGCAATGAAAATACTAAAATCTTTTGAACATTGTATCTTGGACTTGAAACATGCCACATTTAACCCTCGCCCCGGTGTGGGGGGAGTCATTTGGACCCCCAGGTTTCGGGAGATTAGGGGGACAATAGCGACACAATTGGCACAGCTATTTTGGCATCTATTTCCCATATTTTGTGAGTGTTGACCTCAGTCCTCAGGTAATTTCAGATTTGGTCACCAGGTCACGTCAAGTGACCTTACCTTCAAAAATGTTTGTGGTCGTGCCAAAGCCACAGTCTTTTTCCGAGATATTTGAAACTAGCAGAATTTCATAAGTTCATTAGTAATTACAATTTGCTTCTATCGTTTCTTTGTATTATTGGTGACCTAAGTTCAGTTCAATTTTGGAACTTCCCCAATATAAGTCAACGGCAAAAATTTACAAATCTAACTTACTATTTAAAGAAAGTCTGTCATTCTGTCTGTTCATCATCCAACTTTTCCTTGCACGAATTATAAGTACGAAAGGTTATGTAGTTTCGACACATTTACATTGAATTGTATCTAAGAAATCATTTCGCAGATCGCTTGACAACATGTATGTATTTAAGGGAGAACGGGGCATGTTCTGTCACGGGGCACAATGCACATTCTGTCAGCGGGGTTTTCTCGTGCACTATCCACCGCAGGTATATGGTTGTTTCGTAACATATGTTCCTTTGAGCTTGCAATTGCCCGGTACTAGCAAAACAACAACATGCGTGCGACCGGATTTGTCCAAATTTGAAAAGTTTGTTTTTCAACAGAAATCCAAACTTTTTGTAAATGAACAAAATTTTGGGTTAGTGGCCATTCAGATATTGTATAGTTTTACTTTGAATGCCTGTCCAGGCGGGCGACCACGAATGTCAGATATTGTGCTGAGCGTTTTTTTCCCCATTCTCTCACCAAGTTTTTCAGTAAAAAAAACGAAAAAAAGTTGACCCTATGGTCGAGTGGGGGCAGGTTTCTGCACCTAATTGGGCAGGTTTTGTCACTGAATCTGTTCATGATTCCCTGGTGTATCGCTTATTAAACGACCATAACAATGAATTGCATGTTATTTACATATATGGTACGGCCACTACAAGCGTAAAACGAATCGGGTGGTGCGATGCAGTTCACATGATTCGTGCCTTAAGGCCTTTTCTAAGGAATTTTAATGGGGGGATTTCTACTGGCGGATCTAGGTTTTGAGTTTGGGGGGAAAAGGCTAAGCTACGTTTCGTTAGCGAAAAGTTATTGACCCGGGGGATGGCGTCGGGTTGTCGGCGCAGAGTCGTTTAACGGGAGGGGGGGGGGGCGTCGGGGCCTCATTGCAAAAGATTCTATCACTGGGCCCATGAAGATACAGCTAGTAACGCGGTTTTCTTACCATTGACTGCGATAGAGCTTTGCGTCCACTGGAGGGGGGGGGATTTTTCAGGCATTGCGGTAGAAATCCCCACCCAGTTAAGCAGTTGAAATATGCCCCTGATTCGTGCATGGATAACCAAGAAAAACGCAAAAATGAAGTGCTTGGGATGTATTTGTGCGTCAAATTTTCTACACGTATTTGAATGATGGCGATGGAATGAAACCCTCTCTTCCCCATGCAGGGACGCCACAGATTGGACTGTTTGGTGATAGCAGGAATCATGGAAATCAGTGACAGAAATGGTGCCCCTTAGGTGACAGAACGTGCCCCGTCTATGGGGCAGGTTCTGTCGGATGAGTCATCGCCACATTATCGACACTGGTGTCGAAACAAACTGAGGTACCACTTGAACTCCCAACAACGATTTGAAGCTATTGATGTATGTAACAGTATTGGAAAGTAGTAATCACCAACTCTGAAAAGTGTGCCCGCCAGGGCCAATTACCAAACAAGTGACAGAACGTGCCCCGTCTCCCCTTCCTATATTCTGCTCGCTACATTTCCCAACATCAAACCGTCCTACAAGTAAAGATAATGTCTGACTGTGTTAGAACTAATAATACGACATAACTTCCACCGATAATACCAGCGTCCGCCCTCTTACGGGCGGAACTTGAACTATACGCCACCAGCCAGGCACGGAATGTGGTTTGTGCACACCAGCGCCAGCTATATAGAATCTCAATGACGCTCAATGCACAATCCAGCGACACCTATAGCACGGAGAAGGGGTTAAGCAGTAAATGTAAAAAATATAGCCGTTCGCACCGAATTGAAAAGTCTTTGTCACAAACCACGATCCCTTGACGGGTGAGTACCTCGTAATATGACGAATAAAAAACGTAAAAATGCAGTCTGTATGCATAGTCGTCCAGCAGAGCGGACGGGCTAGCACTAGTGCTTTCTATGCAAGACAGGAATATACATTTAGATCAGACCATTTGGTCAGAATCATGTTTATTTTTAAGGTCTTTTCTTGATGATATAGGTGAATTATTCATCAATGACCTCTTCAAGTCACTGAGATCAATTGGAGGTCACAAACACTTTATTGGTAATAACTCTTGATACGAATATAAGATAGAGACGTGGGAATGACACCACTGTGTTTTTCTCGCCGCGTCGCGTCACCCCATATACAACATGACCTACATGGGTCACCAAATGTCCTTGACCTGAGGTCCATTTTTTAAGTTGATCTAACCAGGTCATCATTAATATGTTTCGAAGCACCCTGACGAGAGAAACACGAAAGTATTAATACTACTGCTATATTGTCAACCAATTTAACTTTTTTAATGAAAAAACTACTTGGAAAAATGCCCTCGTGACCTTTGGTGACCTCTGGAGTCTTAACTATGGACCTAAGCTATAATTTGAGGTCAGGTGTATGGCGATTACATTTTTTTTCCTGGGCTTTTGATTGTTTCGTTTCTGTTTGTTCCTAGCTATTCAAACCTATACCGATATATTGGTGGTTTCTGGAGCAAGGTTCTATACTTTAAAAATTTGACCTTTGATGACCATTGGTGACCTAAGTATTGAACTGAGCCAAAAAAAATTAAAGTTGCCTTGAATGTCCTCCAGATCTTTCAAGCGTCTTTTGAACATATTGATAGACCTTTCAGTTTTTTAGTTAGTTTTGAGTTAATGATGAAAACACATCTTGACCCTCCCCACCTGAGCAAAGTTGTCTCAGAGGCCCAACGGGGCGGGGGCTAATCTGTCGGAAGTGTAAAACTTTCACAATTCTGCTGATCGGATCTACTGGTACCATTAGTGAGAGTGATGATTCATGTCTCTACGCGAGTAACGTGTCGATAATTACGAAATCGAAATGCATACATCCTTTTAAGGAATCCGATTAAGGCTCAATTATCACCAGGGTACCTATGTTAATGAGGCATGTGATTGATGTGTGCAGTTGATACTAATAAGGGGTGCCGCCATCTGACCCCAAGGGTCTGTGCACCCCACGTCACCTTTCCGTGCCACCGCTCAGTCCGTTTAGTCGAGGTATGGGGGATCCGTGCACCCCACTTGCCAACCTGTGCGGCCCGAGCTTATTTATTCTGTTTTCCTTGGCTTATGAGTTTTGAAAGAACTATGTAACGACGCTGCAATGTTGTATTGTTAATTGGTCTGCTGCTTTAAGACAAAGAGTAATTTGCTCCAATTTGAAGTTCCTTTATTATCATTAGTCTCTTGAAATATCACCTTCCATCAATAAATAAATTCACAGCAGCCTCGTTTTGTCCAGGGAGTAAAACGCGTGTGTTCTAATCACTCGGACTCGCATCTTCTCTGTCGCCGTGTTGTTGGAGCTGCACTCCTGCGGGCGGACGTGTAGGGAACCCCGCAGGGCGCTGCTTGCTGCCGTGACCCTGAGAGTAGTGAGAGGACAGTGAGGGTCGGTCGTGATGGTGTCCGGGTCGCTGGTGAGAGGGAGACAGGGGGAGGGATCAGATGACCGAGATCACCACCCAGCGTGTGTCCGGTGCCGACACTCAGTCCCGGATGCCAGCCGGGTAAACAGCTCGCTCGCAGTCGCCGTGAGCTTTCTCCGTATGTGCAGGCGGCGCGCAATCGGCGCGCTTGGGCAATCGGTTCTGCGGAGTGCCGACTGCGCGCTCCAGTGTCAAGGCTGGAGAAAGGCCGCCGTGTCCACCGGGAGGGGGACGGGGGGGACACGGAGAGGCGCAGGATGAGTCAGGGGCCGACTCCGGCTGGTGACCGCCGGTCAGTCAGTCAGTCAGCTGGCCGGTCAGAGCCGGGCCGTCCCCCGGCGTAGAAAGCTGACCACCGGCAGCAGCGTCACTAATCACTAATCACCCGCGGACGTTACTGCTGACCAGTTAGTCACAGACGCGAGCTGGCACCCGAAGAGTTCACGGAGGTATTTCCTATGTCTGGTCACTGCTCAGCAAAGCAACTATCTAATGAAAAGCTTCGCCAGTTGCTGCATTTGTCTGCAAGAAAGGACGAGCACCTTGACGTATACAAGCACACACGTCGTACACTAAGTGTTGAATATATGCGTAAATAGCGTGCGTGGGAATGTATCCCCGTACGTCACAGGAACGGCAGATACAGAGTGTTTTGCACGCTTCCATGGGCCACAATATGTCACAACAGTGGCGAAGATAAATTACGGTCCCGGTGTTTTGGTTTCTGGCTATGGCACTCATTATTCTGGGCTCTGTCACTTTCAGCGGGCAAAGGGTAAAGTGTGGGAGGCGCTAACAGATGGTGGTGATAGGCGTGAGTGGGGTGTGTGTGTGAAGACTAGAGCTGACTGTGTGGAGTCAATGCGATACACAACTGTTGTAGGTAAACTTACCTTTCAAATCGGGCAATGCTTTAGTTTAGAGGATAGGATTCTAACATATTGTGCCTTCCGTTGTCCTCATCCCTTCCTCGAATGGCTCGAATTGACTAATTGAGCCTCAAATGCGTGCGTGTTCTTACGTATGTGGGCGTGTGTTATTATATGATTGATATGCTATGTTTAATTTCAAAACGATGCAGCCAATTAGATGCATTTGGAGAACATTTAAACGTAAACAATATAAAATGCCCTTATCAAACTGGCATTGTTTCTCGGTTGCATGCAATTTTGAACATAGCACATTCCAGCACAATGCACACAAAGCAGATTGCATTCAGAAAAGGTAACAAGACCAGACGGGCTACATCATTAAAACACGATTCGTAAGGCGGGCATATTAAATTCCCTGTCATAACAGGGCTGCCTGTTGTAATTCATTGTTTATATGTAATTAAGTATGTACCAGAGGGGCACTCTTATGGGGTCGAGAACCGAGCGAGCAGTTCTTAAGTGTTCGATCCCAACAGAAATCGCACTTAACCCTCGCACCGACGGGGGGTGGATATCCGCCCCCCTGAGGTTTTTCAGAAGTAGCGGGAAAACGGTGGCGCGCAGCGCCACCAAATTTCGCACAGCTGCTTGGCAGCCAACTACCCACACTTCGTGTAATTTTGACCTCCTAACTTCCAAGATCACGTCTTCAGGTCACATTAAATGACCTGACCTCATGTCCGTTTTTGAAAGTCTGACATCACACCAAAGCCACAGTGGTTAACCAAATAGTATGAAACTCACATTGCGCGATGAGGACATATGTATCTACAATTCTTATATCTCCGATTTTGTATATCGGTGACCTTAGGTAATGTCAATTGTGTGACCTCATTGATTAGTCAATGGGATAATTTCGTGATAATTCAATGTGAGAACTTCGTGATAATTCAATGGGAGAAAATTGAAATGCGCACTAATCGAACAAACCTGGCTAAATCTGGTCAGTTTTCATCAATAACACTATTTTGGAGCTATAAAGCAGAAGAGTGCATGCTGGATTTTTCTTCTTTGACCTCCTTGAGGTCACCTTCTACGAGGGGCAGAGTGATAGGATTTTTACCATTCTGTTTATTTTATCGGCTGTCATCAAGGAATATAAAATTTGATTTGACCTTCCATGACCTCAGGTCAGTTCAGGTCAACTTTTTAATTTGACCTAGCTAGGTCATCCGATATATTATTGTATGTGCCGTGACGAGTGAAACACGATGATGACAAAAGTGTTGCTCTAACTTATATATATATAAATATATATATATATATATAAAGTTATTAGCAAAAAACAAGTTTTCCGCAAAATTTAGCATTTTGACATTTGCTGACCTCTGGGGCCTCAATTGTTAACCCTGTCTTAGATATGAGGACAAGCCTCATAAAGAACATTTGAAGTGATTTTCAGTGCTTTTTACCTATGTTCCTTGCTATTTTAGTTACTGAGCTAGCCCAGATTATGTGAAGCAATGCTCAATTTCCTCGCGACTATGAGGGGACGTTTTACTTGACCCTGTTCTTGCCTCTTCGTGAACTTCAAATTGACCTGAAAAAAATGAATTTGGTGGGCTTACTCACTAAGTTGTTCTTCACGGCACACCTAGCACCGTTCTGCACGCTTCACCTACGTTGCGAGTTTTCGAGAGTTCTCTGGGGGGCATTGTCTGCCCCCCAGCCTTCTCTTAAGTGCTCAACCCCCGTCGGCTGGAAGCTTTAACCTAATTGAGCATAACTGAGTCGACCACTAATCCGAAGTTTTGCGTAATCCAAATATCGTGTACGCCTCGTCACAGTCAGCATCCTATCCAAGATCGTACTTCATTCCGTGTCGCAGCCGCCGCTCCAAACTCATGATTTAGCCCTACATCACATAAAATATCAGATCGATTCGGTCTCGAGCCAGTTTCCAGCAAGTCGGTTGTGCAGCATCCGCATATTCCACGTTGCCACTTGTCACGCTGCCAACATAATTCTAAGTATACATTGTTTCCTTACATGACATGTACCCAACCAATAGCATGAAAGATAATGCAGCCCATTAGCAATTCAGATAGGTCCGAGACTTTGTAAATCAAATAACAACCCACCAAAGTGTCTCGACGTCCCAATTTCACGTCCCTTTGCATTTTTCACCTTGCTGCCGCGAGCTCATCGGTCGGGATACCCGAGCCACTGATTAGGTGCCAATAGTGCAAGTTTTTGTCCCACTTCCCTATCCTAACGCCTCTGTACCCACATGTAAGCTAACTTCGTCGAAAAACAACGCAGTCCCCCACGAGAAGGTACTCAATTATTTACAACCCTCACTGCCCCTTATTCACTTGCCCGCCCTCACGATGCATATCAGTTGTGCACGCCTACGAAAGGGAAAGAAATAGTCGAAGCTGAGTATCCATTTACCTATATTTGCACACCGAGTAGTCTCTTAGTACAGCGATCTAGCTCGGCAGACCGGCTTCTTCGGACTAACAGAATTTTCTCTGCAGGTGATCTTCAAATCTTTTTTGATCCCTCTGACGTCCTATTGCGCTACCTCGACTACGGTCGCCCAGCCACAGAGAGAAAATCAACGTAGACTTTACGGCAACATCTCTATTCACAAATAGGTTACTACACCACAGGGTCGCAACATGTGACCTGTTATCGACAAAATCCCTAATTTTTGGAAGTGAATCCTCGAACAAACCACGATGACCAATGCCGCAGATTCTCACCCCCTGGAAAGGGCAACAGCACTAAATTTCCGACCTGAGCGTCGTCTACAATCACCGAAAATTTGTGCCTGTGCCAACAGCGAACGTTATTGCTCCTTCCTAGCCTGCCCAAAAACCTGGTGTACAAACACAAACAACACAAAAACAAAACATACACAAAAAACCAAGACGGAAAATTATATGAACAGCTGTCCTGCCCAACTTTCTAAAGTCCCACGATGACATAAAACTCTACCGGAACTGCACGCCAAGAACACTTTCAAATGCTAAACATGTGACTTTTCTTCTCTTGTAGCAGCTCCTACAAATTTATTGTACCCTGGATCGCTTAAGTACAAAAGTTCGAATGGCTTACCGAGTACGACAACCCCTGCAATTCATGTGCATGTTTCATCAGTACGCCAATCTTTAGCGGTGAACATCATGGAGCTAGCGGCGAGCACAACAGTACACCAAACCTTATTTACTGCCATCTAGTGCACCAACTTAGCTCCATCCAAACCTTGAGGACGGCAGGTCAGCGCACCCACCAACCAGTTAAGCATGCCAAACCTTGAGACTGCTAAGGTAACGCCACCACAGAGCGAGTAACCACCCAACATTGAAGCCCACTCGTGCGAGTAGTGCACCAAAACAGTGAAACTACCCTGACAAACCTTGAGGGACTTGTCTATATTCACACCAACAGTACACCAGAACCTTAGGACTGCAGTTAGTCCACCCACCAACATAACACCAAACATTAGACTGCAGTCTATCTATATCTATCTATCTTAGCTTAACAGGCCAACCTGAGACTGCAGGAATGCACACAAACAGTTAACATCAAACCTTGAGGACTTGCAGTATGGCAACACAACCATACACCAAAACCTTGAACTGCAGTATCACCCACATACGAGAAAAACCCAAAGCTTGCACGATGGACCCCTCCCCAGGGGACCACCAGGAGGACACCCAGGCAGACAGAGGGTCCTTAGGCTGACCCATTGAGGCACTAAAGCGCCCGTCGGGTAAAGGCGTCTTTCAATTGGTCCAGAAATTCGCACACATAGTGCACACAGAAAGCACAGTAACACCATAACATTGAGACTGCCAGTAGTCCAACACACAGCTCAGCACCAAACACTCTCTAGAGACGCATTACTGCACACAACCAATATAGAACACGCGAGAACATTGAGCGACCTGCACGATGAATGTGCCCACACAGACAAGTATACACAGCACAAAACAATTTTGAGCGAACGCAATAGTGCACACAACAATCACAACACAAACCTTGCTGAGACTAGCAAAGAGGTAAATTGACCAACAACAGTAACATCCCAAACACAGTTGAGACTGCCCGATTCAAGAAGTCGACCACCAAATAACACCAACACTCCTTTAGGGACTCGCGCAGTAAGCGCACACACATCACACCAAACCTGTGAGACTGCAGTAGCACACACACGTAACATCAAACCTGAGACTCATAATAGTGCACACCAACAGTAACAACCCAACCTTGAAGACTGCAAGTGCACACCGAATGAGATAGCGCCACACCCGATACACCTTAGGAGACCTTCAGTAGTGCACACATCGAGAGTATGTACACACCAAACCTGGAGACTGCATCAGTATCAGACCGTGTGCAACACAAGACTATAACACCAAACCTTGGCACGTGCAGTATGCTACGACAACACTACAGTAACACCAAGAGTTGAGACCAGTACAGTAGCACACGCACAACGGCCTGGAGACTGCAATAGCGCTCACATAGGGGTGCATCCAGGATTTTGCAAAGGGGGAGGGTTGACCAAAGTGGTCCCCTTAGCATTGGCTTATGACAAATAAAAATGAATATGCGATTTTGAGGTATTTATGTTTTACGAGTAAGCGCGAAGTGCTCGCGCGTCCTTCCGTGGTATATGGGAAAAAGCTTAATATGAGCGGCCAGGCCCGACCCGGCAAAACCCGACCCGATCCGTCGCGACGCTTTTGAGAAGCTCATATCTCTGCAACCGCACGTCCGATTGACAAGTGGAACTATTTGCTGAGCAGCCCTATCCAACTTACCCTGTTTGAGACCAGTGTCGACACATGTGGGTGACTACCAATGCGCGTGGAGCGTGCCACGCGAGGGGTGTTGAAAAATGTTAGAACTTTGCAACAGCTGGGCAGATTGTGCGCAACTTTGTTGAGTGATTACTGATTAGGGACCTCTCAGCCACCTGTTTCACACAAGTCAAGGGTGGGGGTGCCTCTGCACGTGTGCACGTGCACACCCCTATTATATATCTCAAGAATGGCTAGACAGATTGTGTTCGAGTTTGGTGAGTGGTTCTCAAACTCTCAGCCGCCGCCTTTCCACAAGTCAGAGATGGGATAGCTCTGCACGTGCGCGCACATCCCTATTATGTATCTCAGTAACGGCTGAGCTGATTGTATTCAAACTTGGTGTGTGGTTAGGAGCCTCTTAGCCACCACTTTCCCATAAGTCAGGGTTGTGCACGTGAGCACGTGCGCACCCTTTTTTGTATCACAGAAACTACTCGCCCGATTCAGTTGATATTCACCATACACTTCCTTCGCGCTCGCTCGCTCATCACCAGCTACGGCGCCTTACTGGTAGTTATTGGAATTGTGTATTTTATCAGGCCTGAAACAGGCCCTTTCTGAGTCCACGATGGGCCCCTTTCAGACCCGAAATGGGTCACGACGGGGGTGCCTTAGCCCCCATAGCACCCCACTGGCTGCGCCCCTGCGGCACACAGGCAGTAACACAACGGGCTGGAGACTGAGGTGGCGCACATAATAGCAACATCAAACGTTGACGCCATCGTAGCCAAACGTGTTAACATCAAACATTGATAGTGCCTATTATAACATCAAACTCACATGCTCGGATTATGTTACGCGGGGATTTGTTAGTGTACCTTCAATTCGTTCACAAGTTATAAACGAGCATGACATATAATACAAAACATACCGCTTAATATGTCCGTTCCAGTGCAGTGATTGGCTACATATGTCTTTAATTTTTGAATGCAGAAAATGAGCGGTCAGCGAAAACAACGTTGATCTGCTGATATATTTTCTTTGGAATACTGAATGTATGGGGTTTCCAATTACAAGTCATTACAACAATGACAAGTGAAGCTCGGAAATTTATAATGCGGCTACTGTCATGGGTATTTCCCGGAAAACACAAGCCGGTTGTCATGGGTAGCGGCACAGAGGTACACCGACGATGGGAGTTCTGTTATGAATATGTATCCTTTAATGGGCTGCGACTATAACATTAGCGTGAATAAAGTTCTCTGAGTGCTAATAGCGCCTCAAATTGTGAAAACCACGAGTGGTGTTTGTTTACAAACTTAAGTCGCTGCCCCTCCGTGGGAAGATCCTTTGCCACGCGCGTGATCCATCCATCTGTAAGCCGGAAAACACCGGCTGATCACGTGCAGTTGACCGAGCTTAATGTTTCCTCCAGTAAACTGCTGTACAGTGCAGAAGGCAGTCCGGTGTGACTCAGTGCAGGCCGGGGTGTGTCGGTGGCGGGAGGTGGCTGGTGTGGCCGGAACGCGATGGTTCCCACCTGGCTCTGGCGACTCACCGCGGTTTTCGCTCTAGTCAGTGTGGCTGTCGCGATCAACTTTAACGAACGGACGAGTTCTTGTGACAGTGTCGATCAGGAGTGTATGGGTGTTTTACAATGTCCAGCTTTTAAAACCAGACAGGACCTGCTCAACAGCCGGCCAGTGATCTGCGGTTTCTCTGGAGATAGGCCACTTGTTTGCTGCCCTGTCACGGCCGCTGCTGCTTCTGACTCGCAACAAGCAGCGCCCACCGAGCTAACGTTTCCACAAGAGCTGGCACCCGAGCCAGCGTTTCCACAAGAGCTGGCACCCGAGCCAGCGTTTCCACAAGAGCAAGCACCCGAGCCAGCGTTTTCTCAAGAGCAAGGACCCGAGCCAGCGTTCTCACAAGCAGCGAGAACCGAGCCAGCGTTATCACAAGCACCGGCACATGGGTTAGCGTTTCCACAAACACTAACGTCCATGTTTCTGTCAGCATCGGCACCAGTAACGGAACCTGCACCAGCGCCCTCACCGCAGACAGTCCTATCACCACCATTCTCACCCACACCGTCACTAGTACCGGAACCATTAGAACCTGAACCCGCTCCATCGGGCAGTGCGCCAGCTCCGTCGGGACCTGCACCGGCACCATCGGAGCCCTCTCCGACACCAGTGTTGCTGCCGGAGCAGTGCGGTGACCCGTACAGGGTCATCCAGAGCTACCACCGCTGGTCCGGCATGGAATTCGGCGCCGTCGGCACCAGGGTGGGTCGCTGGCCGTGGCTGGTGCTGTTCGGGCCGGTGGACGGACGCCGGTCTCGGAGACTGGTTCTGCGGCGGCGCCCTCATCACCGACCGGCACGTGCTGACCGCTGCCCACTGTCTGCGGTCCGAGGAGGCCGGCACAGTCGGGGCACACATCGGCGATCACGATATGAACACGTCAGCTGAGGTACGACACCAGGAGAGGAACCTCTCCAGTGTGGTGCACCACCCGCAGTTCGTCGGCGCGCAGAACGACCTGGCCGTGGTGCGGCTGGCGTCGCCGGTGGAGCTGTCGGAGGCAGTGTGGCCCGTCTGTCTCCCGCCTGCTGACGCGGAGGTCACGGGTCACCCGCTGTGGGTGGCCGGCTGGGGCGCCTCAGAGTCGGTCGACTACCCAGCCACGGAACTGCTCGACACCCCGCTCCAGCTGATCGACCCGACCCGCTGTGAGAACACCTACCAGCCCGTGCCGCTGTTTAATACTCTCTTCCCGGGCGGCTTTAAAGGCACGAAACTGTGCGCCGGCCGACTGGATGGAGTCCCGCTGGACTCCGCTGCCTGTCCGGTCGACGCTGGCGGCCCGCTGGTGGCGCCCACGCAGGACTCCAGGTACCAGGTGGTCGGTGTCTGGTCAATCGGTCTCGAGTCCTGCGGCACGAGCGAGTTCCCCGGAATATACACCCGAGTGGCGGCATATACAGACTGGCTACTCGGCTGCCTGACGTGACAGTCTGTCTTTCAGAGGTGGATTGTGAACAGTGTCACGTGGCGTTTCATCGGTGCATCAGCTCACTGATTGGCCTCCTGTGAAAAAGGCGTCATCCCACTACGTGGTAATGTGATAATAATGAATATATCTCCATGTCTTCATAAGTATGTTGTTATTTTGACAAAAAGTGAATGGTGAATCGTGATAGCTTTTGTTTCTGCTTAGCAAAGCGATCTACCAGATAGCCATTACGCCTAAAACTTAACGAATAATGTTAGGAATTTGGATTCGATCAGTCATTCTCTGAAAGCGATCGAAAACAAAAGCAACAAATCAGCTTCTTTTATGTGTGTGAGGATGGATGGCATGGCCATATTGATTAAATAGACACTGCCACCTTTCCAAAAGTTTTCAAATGAACGCGCTTGTGGTGCAAAATATGAATTAATTGCTGCCGAACACGATTATGAAATTTATTTCTCACAAACAGTGCTCAATTTCATAAAAAAAGTTTTAATATTTGGGCTGAATACGTCATATGAAGGAATTTCGGGAGTAGAGAAATCATCAACATTTAGTAGAGTGACGGCGTCATTGGATCAGGGTCCCCGTTAAAATACAATGGGGACTGGGGATGTTACAGATGGCAAAACCAAACTCAAATTTCTTTGTGATTCGACCTCGGTGGTTGTTTTAACTTATACTATACATAATTGCAATGCCTAGCACGGAAAATGGCTATCTTAACTAAAATATAATGTTAAGGTAGCAGTGTCTCTAAGGAAATAGTTCACCTTCAACATGGGCTTGGAACTGAGATAGCAGTTTTGTAGCCCGTGTTGAAAAAGCCCGAACTGCAAGTTTTCTGGGCGCTGAAAGGGCTCTCCAGCCGAATATATTTGACTTTTTGTCGAAGGAATGTGGGCTATGTAAATAAGGAATGTCAAGAATGTGGGCCTCACACACCTGGGCAGAGGCTATAGTAACCTTACGCGACTATATATTCGAACTGTACGCGACTATATATTCGAATCTGATTGGCTGAGCCACGTTTGATGTTGCGGAGAGTACGCATATAGTTTTGATGAAATTAATAATTTACGTCCTTCTGTCCTGAATCGGCGCGATGTATGGTTATTTTGACATTATGAAAAGAAGTTGTATTTGAAAATATATTCAAATTATGTTTGAAAGAACATCCCAAGGTGAACTATTTCCTTTAATAAGTAAGAAATAATGGTCTTACACATGTCGAAAATATTGATTTGTTTCGTGTATTAGTAACCTATTTAAAAAACGACATGTGTAAGATCATTATTTCTTACTTATTATTTATTAATAAATCAGCTTCTTTAGGAAGATGTTCACAAAGTACTAATAGAAAGAAAGCTAACAAAGCAAATACGAAACTCAGCTACCGCTGTCATAGCTCTGCACTAGTACGTGTGGACTGTGGTTTCACGCCCACCCAGCTGTGACTGTCACTCTTAGCAGCGGACACTGACTACCTCCTGACCTGGGCCCAATCTTACCAAGTGCCGTGAATGGCGCAAGTACGGCATGCCGTGAATGGAGTTCTCAGAATGTCGCACTTACGCACCACGGCGTTTGCTCGTCCTCTCTCGTTGTCGAAATAGCCCGGTCGGTATACCGCCAGGCTGATGATAGGATTATCCCCGGCTCGATCCCGAGTCCCGGAGTTTTTGCAGGCTGACGCATCAATATGCCGTATTTACCCATTCACGGCATTTGGTAAGACTGGACTCTTGGTAAGATTGGGCCCTGCTGGACTGACCCGTGGCACAGTCCACAGGCAACAGCGACGTGACAGGGTAGATTGGGGAGGGAGTCAGCCCCTGGTCACTTTAGGACAGGACTGGGACAGGACTGGGAAGGACTGGGACAGGACTGGGAAGGACTGGGAAGGACTGGGGCTGGGACTAGGACTGGGACTGGGACTGGGACTGGGACTGGGACTGGAAAGGACAGAGACTGGGTCAGGACTGGGACTGGGACTGGGACTGGGACTGGGACTGGGATTGGGACTGGGACTGGGACAGGGACTGCGACAGGAACTGGGACAGGGACAAGGACAAGGACAGGGACAGGGACAGGGACAGGGACAGGGACAGGGACAGGGACAGGGACAGGGACAGGGACAGGACAGACAGGACAGGACAGGGACAGGACAGGGGACAGGGGACAGGGGACAGGGGACAGGACGGGACTGGAGGTCGCCCGGTGAGGGGGTCCACCGCCTTTCGCCGCCGGCTACTGACCTGATTCGGCGGCGGTCGCCGGTCCGGCCCGGCCCGGCCGGCTGGCCAGTGGTTGCCGTGGCCCCTATACGTGGCTACGTATATATATATAAATACGTGGCCCCCAGTGTTCTACAAACGTGGTGCGCGCCGCCGCCGCTCTCTCAGCCGCCTCCCGGGGAGAGATAGGGTGAAGGGTGCCACTGGGATCACTGGCGTGTTAGCAGTGTGACGCGATATGGCCAGCGGGCGGGCCGTGTAGCTGTGCTGACGTGTAAGACATGTGAGACGGAGTGTTTCGGCTGCTGACAGGACCACACCATGGTTTCGGCGCTGGATCTCATTTTAGGTGAGTTGTTACCTTCTGCAGTCCATCTCGACGAAGTGTATCGCCAGGTGCCACTTTTGACGACTGAGGCGACGCAGAGAAGGTCGGGTATGCTTGGTGAGCATTTGTTTCCCTTATAGCTGAAGAACAGCATCTTTCTGCACAGATGCACATCATGTTTTCTCCCCGACAAACTTGATAGTATTTTGACATGCTTCTCTAAAACGCCGCTGCGCTTCAAGGTTAAACGTTTAGTTCAAGGCTCATGCTGCCATTCAAAACAACCACACGATTTTTACGAAGTAGCGCTCAGTTTTGTTCTCATAATTAACATTCCTTAAATACAATTAATTCACAGAGGATTGTCTTGGAAAGCCTAGACAATGAACTACTCTCTCGGCATGTTACTGAGTCGTGAGAATGTCACGTGCGTGTCAGTACCGTCGGGCTGGTGGACGGGGTGGACGGGGTGCACTCACATTCAGTAGCGTTCTGATTTCTCTCCCAGCCGTTCGCCGGTGCCAGCTGATTTCAGATCGCTCATGGGTGATACGGTGCCCCGAATACATTTCACCTGCACGTGCAGCACCAGCAGTAGGCGCTGCTGCATGGCAGGCTGGAGGGCCGTTTTGAATCTCATTCAGAGTCATGCGGTGGGCTCATTTTGATTTCGTGAACGTGACTCGGTAGGATATGGCTATGGCCGTGTTGTCTAAATACTCACTTTTGATGTTATTGTGGTTGACATTAGTCTTAGTCGAATTTCAGTTGCATAGTCGAAGTGCTATGCATAATTTCGCGTTCTCGATGATCTTTAATGATTAACTCTTACTTCTTAATCAGTTTTTGCTCTATTTGACTGATCGGCAACGTGTTGTTCCGCACCAACCCGGCACATTGTTCCAAATATTATCAATTTCGGACATTACAGGCGCCATATGACCTGCGTTGTCGTAGCGCCCTAACATGCCAATCAAGACATTGCAGACATTCGCGACTTTCGCATGAATCGACACACGTTTGTCTGTGCAGCCCGGCGGATCTCATATGCTAAGTTTCTAAAGGTTTTTGTAGTAGTAGAAGCAAGAAACAGTTTCGCTAGGAATCACCTAGTGGAAAATCACGGCGAAATTGTTAACGTTTATCATTGTGGACGCCGAGCCGTTTTCGCTGAGATGACAGTTTCTGCATGCTGGCCTCACACAATAGGGTTCATGACCGCCAGTTCAGTTCCGGACAGTGTGCGCGGTGTGTGTGACAAAACGGTGGCGCCTATTGTCATGCGTTGGCTTTGTCAGGAAACGACCTCTACGTTCTTCCGCAGTGGAGGAAGTTGACAAGGGAATGATAAAAAAACTGTTAAGTTATACTTGAAACTGAAAGTTTCAAAGTCTTAGGGGCTACGTTAAAACTAACTATCTATAACACCATCTCCAAATAAAAAAAACGAAAAATAATGGAAGAAGCAAAGAACTGCAAAACAATTTACGAATGGTTAATAAGTATGCACTTGTTTGATATAAATGCACAGCCTAAATAGAGTCGTATTTTAAAATTGTATAACATATTCACATGGTGAGGTGTCAGTTTTGGGAAAAATAAGGATATATCCGCAAATCATAATTTCAAATAAAGAAACACCTACATGTTACCGTGAGGGCCTTACATAAGAAAAAAATGGAAGAAAATGCCTAAGACAAGGCTCGTCTCACTCACACAAACTTATAAATATCCCAACATAACACCAAAAGTGTGCAGATTAGGTATTAGATGCTCCACACAACCTTACAACGCAACGGTTACATAATGCCTGCTTGAAAATACTTGATGCTAACACGCGTTTCATGTTGAACAACTAGGCCATCTGCTGTCACTTTACGCTCACTTCGGTCGGGGTCCTTGAGCGAAAGTGAACTCACAACAACTTCTTTGAATAGTTTTTTGACGTATGAGTCCGGCCACTTGTACCACTCTCGGGTCTCGCGTCACCATTATCTAACCGAATACCGGCCACCCATGCCCAGCTGGGGAGGGACAGCCTCATGGGGAGGGGCGGCCTCAGCTGGTGGAGGGGCCTCAGCTGGGAAGGGAGTCTCAGTTGCGGGCAGAAAAGAGCCTCTGTTGGGGCATGGTGCCGCAGCTCGGGAAGGGTGGCCTCAGTTGGGGCAGAGCGACCTCAGCTGGGGAGGGGAGGCCTCAGATGGTGAGAAAAACTTCAGCTGGTGCAGAGTGACCTCCTCGGCTGAGTTGGGGTGGGGCGGCTCATCTCGCTTTACACTATAATCTCCCACGACTCCAGCGGGGTGTGACCGGTCGGCGTAGGAATCCCGCAGCCAGTGGCCGTGACTGGCAGGCAGCTGCTTCAGGTTTCTCACCTGCCCCCGGGAAATGTCGCACAATCGACTCTCTCTCTTGTCTTCTCTCTCGCCCCACCTCTTGACGCCCTCCGCTTCCTGCTCCCCTTCTGATCATCGTTCGTCTGGTCTACTACGCTCCCGTCTCTGGTCTACGCTCCCGTCTCTCTGCCTTCCTGCTCCCCTCCTAGGGTCCTCGTTCTCTGGTCTACGCTCCTGTCTCTCTGCCTTCCTGCTCCCCTCCTAGGGTCCTCGTTCTCTGGTCTACGCTCCCGTCTCTCTGCCTTCCTGCTCCCCTTCTGATCATCGTTATCTGGTCTACGCTCCCGTCTCTCTGCCTTCCTGCTCCCCTCCTAGGGTCCTCGTTCTCTGGTATAGCGCTCTCGAGTCTCCTCTGCCTTCTGCTCCCCTCCTAGGGTCTCGTTCTCTGGTATACGCTCCCGTCTCTCTGCCGTCACATACCTCTACGCTATTCACTCCGCTACCGCTTCTGTCTCTCCGTTTACTGCTCTTCCTATTAGCTATTCACTCTCTTCTCCCATTTATTCGACGCTATTCTCAATAAATATATCACGCACAAAATCTGC
The DNA here is from genome assembly GCA_014673585.1 of Semibalanus balanoides. NCBI lineage: Eukaryota > Metazoa > Arthropoda > Thecostraca > Balanomorpha > Balanidae > Semibalanus > Semibalanus balanoides. The sequence goes on along the minus strand of VOPJ01012003.1, from coordinate 6,300 downwards.
ATGGGCAACGTAGTCCGCATGGACATGATAACATCGAATGGATAAACAAGTGTGTCGTCACTGCAATCGACTGTGTGGACGCTGATTCATAGTGACAAGACGTCACCAAACCGCCAACCGGCAGTTCCACGTCAGAAATAGAGAAACTGCAGCCAGCGCTGGCGGCCAGTCAGCCGGCTTTCTCAGGCACCCGTGATGGCATGGCACAGCACGACAGGCTGAGTGTAAGGCTGAGTGCCAGGCTGAGTGTAAGGCTGAGTGTCAGGCTGAGTGTAAGGCTGAGTGTCAGGCTGTGTGTCAGGCTGAGTGTCAGGCTGTGTGTCAGGCTGTATGTCAGGCTGTGTTCAGGCGTAGTCAGGCACTGATATGTCCAGTTCGCTGATGTGTCAGGCCTGACGCTATCGGTTGAGTGTCAGACCTGAGATCAGGCTGAGTGATCACGACTGACCGTCCTGGGTAGTATCCGGCTTCCTCCCACCAGCGGCGGCGGCTCGGGCCGGTCACGGCGGGCCTGGACTTATCTCTCCCCGTCCCCCACCGTAGACCGGCGCCGTGTCGCGGTCAGCAGAGTCGGGGCCGGACCGGTCCGTGTGGGAGCCGGAGCGGACGTGTGCCGGCCGCTGAGCACGGTTTCCAAACTCGCTGTATCCGGTGTGAGGTAACGTCGGGGCGCGTGGCGCTGCATCCGGCCTGCTGGCCCTTGGCCCGTACGGCCAGCCTGCAGCGGCACGGGACGACGGGAAGGCGGGTCGGAGCGTAACAGTGACCGGAGCGGCTACAATGGTGCAGACGCACACTGCCCAGCCAGTCAGCGGTCTCTGCGGGCTCTGACGTCACATGGTGATTAGTGCGAGCTGCAATGAGCGTAATTGTCACCGGTTCTGCCGTGTGTCATGCACGGGCAATGACCAGACCTGGGGAATATTTACTCAGATGAATTTTGACTAACACCGCTGATGTTAGCTACTGTGTTTGACACAGAAGGAGCGTTTTTCAATGAAACATATATGTGAAATGTGATATTTGTCGCGAGTGACGTCACCGGTTGGCAGCGAACCGTCCCGGGTAATATCCTGCACCCGTCCCGGGTAATAACCGATGACCGACTCCGGTATAGCCGGACGTCTACCGTCTCTGATTGCAGCTGACTGAAGAGTTTATTCCCTCTTGTGCTGTCCGAGAAGACGACCTTGTCTTGTTTTCCTCGTCGTCTCACAGCCGATGAAGCACGTGTATTGTTGGCACCCACACGGCATCTAAAGGGGCTGCAAGTTAGTACCTATTGTTTCTTTAGCGGAGGGCGTGTACGCGCGACATGATTTGAAGTTCCCTTTACATTAGAAGTAAGGTGCGGCTTACTTTCCGTGTAACCTTCGCTGCAGTTCGTCAAAGCGGTAAATACCCGACAACAACTATATTTATTACACATGACCGTGCAATGCACATGGTTATTTTACAATCCCCGGCCAACAATTATTATATGTTAAAATTCCAACCATCAACATTTCCTAACCAATGCCAATGGTGTCAATCCGGCGTTGGATGGAAATCAAGGCCACTGGTAAATCCGGCTTGGCTTCAACTCAGACATGCTTCGCTACAACGCTGTTGATATCTTCCTTCCATCCGTGCGCTCACGCACACTCGAAAGTCCGTTCCGGTGGGGTGCGACTGATACACACGTTTCTTCTTGCACACGGGTGCCCCGCGGTGACACAGATTTGAGCGGCTGTTGGGCTGGCTTGACTCGAAGCCAGCTGTGGAGGTGGCCCGGGGCACTTCCGACCTCCACCCATCCACCAATAGCACGGTACAACACCGAATGCCGCATCATGCCACACTTAAAACACACAAAAACACACCACCCACACACGTACATCACCACCCGCTACAACCTACGAACTGTATACGACTATTACACACAGATAAGTCAACCACACCCAGACCAGTACCAGCAGACCACCCACCAGACCAAACTCGCAGACCACACCATGACCACAACCCAAACCACCACAGAGAACACATTCTACCAAACCACACACACTAGACCACACCAGGAACGCCTAACACACTCAGACCACAACCAACCACACGCCCGAACGCACACACAACCACACGACACACACCAAACACGCCCACACCACACGCCCCACACCACACGCTCCCACACACCACACGCACACACCACCGCCACACACCACATCGGACGTGATCCCATCATCTATCACGTCACACTACACCGGGCCGTAAAGATGGGCCGGGCCGAACCGGTCTGCTGAGGTCTCACTTTCCGTGCGTGGTAACGGCAGCTGACCGGCCCGGCCCGGCACTGGCCGACCTCTCCTCCGCCCAGAGGAGAGGAGACGCCGCATACCAGACTCCCGCGGCCCGTCTGCGGCTGCCTGGGCCAGTGTGGTGGCGCCGGCCCGTCTGGTCTGGCCGGTCCGACAGGGCGCGCCGGACCGCCACCACAGGAGTACCGGCGGCTATACCTGACGTCCAGTCCTGACCCAGACCCAGTGTTTAGAAGCGCGGCGCTGAGATGGCGCCGCGCAGCTCAGAGCTGGTACAGTGCTGGTCAGTGGTGGAATGAAGAAGGAGTTTATTAAAGTGGCTACTAATTGAATCATGTGGTAAACTGGGTCCAATGCTGTTTTGATCAGTAAACAATTCGGCTATATAAGTTTGTCTTTAATATGAATTTGGTCCAAACATTTTGATTGAATGGATTTCCAAGATCAGGACCTACGATGAGCAAATCAAATCACCGGCAAAATTAGGATACGAAAGTCTAATGTCCCCTAACGACTGAGGACGGTCCACCCGGCTCGCTGGCTTCATCAGGCCTAGAATGCAGCCGCTATACCACCGGCCGAACGATGCGGCCGTTACCACCGGTCATCCCCCCCCCCCACAGGAGCAAACAGTGATCGCCGAAGCGGCTCGAACCTCCCTTCCCAGGGTGGGATTGGATTGATAGTCAATGGCGCTCTTCCAACTGAGCTACACGGGCGGATTAAACTTTAGAGTTGAAGTTCGGCGTTGTAGTTCACATAAACAATGCAGATGTTATTAATAATTCAAATGTGGGCTTGGGTCACAATTCATTAAAATAACGCGCGACAGAGTCGAAACAAACATGATAATCGTAAAGATGTAGTTACATCCTCCCCCGCAGTTGCAATGGTACACACTAGAGTACCATTGCAACTGCGACTTCTTTCTCCTCTAGCGTATGTTTGATGGCGAAATAAGAAACGACTATACATGCATTCAAACTGAATTACTGAGAGCTTCAAATTGATATGTTGACACATTGGCTCACCTCATCCACTGTCTGCTTATAAGCAACAATCCGTTCTTAGCGCTTTGCAGTGAAAACAATTTTGTTTTGCTTAAAAGCAGCCCATGGATAACGTGAGCCAATGCGTCAATATATAAATTTGAAGCTCTCAGTAATGCGTTTGAATGCATATATGGCCGTTTCTTCACAAGGGAGTGTGCCTACTCTTTTGGAATGTCAATATATTTTTCTTAAGGTAAGAAGCTATTGCTTTGAATTTTGTTACGATAATTCACTTTCTGGGCCCCTTGATTAGTTATTTTTAGTGACTATTAACTGTATTCTGTGTCGTCCTTGTTTTGTTTCAAAACTCGATCACGATCGTACTATCAACAAAGTGCGAAGATGTTACCTCTCATAAGACGGCGCGCAACTAAAGACGATAAACAAACCTGTATAAGATAATGGTTGGAATAGGTTTGTTTACAAGGATCGAGAGATAATTCCTTGTTCGCAGCTGTTAATCATGCTCTCGAGTTGTTTTTCCTATTGCGCCAGAGTCAATAATTAGGTGGACTAGCGTTTGTATTTTATAGCAATGGCTCTAGTATGCGAAAGCTCTCTGGCGACTATTGATAATTAATCTACTGCCAGTATGTGATTGGCGGCTTTGGAATATCTCGGCAACTAAAGTGATTCTGGGGAAATGAAGTACATAGCTAAATTCAGAAAAATATATTCTACAAACTAGTGTCAACAACTCCACATGACCAATGTGAGTAGGCACACTCCCTTTAATTCGCCTTCAAACATACGCTAGAGGAGAAAATAAGCCGGACCTTATGTGTGTTCATACCATGGCAACTACAGGTCCCTGTACTTTGGTATTATTATCCCGTAACGCCTAAAGATATTGCTTTATGCGTCATTGAAGTTCCTGACCATAGGATGTTTGTTTCTTGTTCACTCGTCGCAGTTCATGGGAGCTTGCCATGTACTGTCGCCAAATAACAACCCAGAATGAACGTTAGCTTACATTCTCTTGCATTGACAGAAAATTTATACTTGTTAAGAATATCATTTGAAGAGAGTGACCTTAACCTCGTATTAAATAAAAATAAAAGTATAGACTGACTTGTATGTATTAAGTCAGTCGTTAACTTTGATTTTTCTTTAATACGAGGTTAAGGTCACTCTCTTCAAATGATATTCTTAACAAGAATCATGTACATCGCAGCAGCTTTTAACAATTTACGTGACAATTTATACTCTAACTTCGTACTCTTTCTCCTGTCTTAACTAGATCAGGGCCGTAGCCAAGGGGGAAGCACGGGGGCCATGCCTACTGACTCAACCAATTTACACTTGATACTAATGGAATTATCAGACCCCTCCCCACCTACCCCCCCCAGTCAATAAAATATGGCTGAGGATAAAAATTTGGGGTTACCACCGCACGTCCCCCCCGATACAAATCATTCCTATGTGCCTAAACTAGATGGGTAGGTCTTGAAGTATTTATTAGTAAAATATAAAGCTACCATTGAATGGGGGCAATGATTTCCTACCCTTCGTCTATTTTTTCAGTCAATGAACGTCACGAGACGCTTAGTGCATGAATCGAAAGCTCATAAAGTTTTGTGTCGTCTATATAATCTATGACATCATAAATATTTGGCGTTAAGGTCACACTCACATCTGTCGGGTCAATCAGTTAAAAGTTCAAAATTGAAGTACTCTTGGCCTATGAATATGTACTTAAACTTTCTACTCACCAGCGTCGCAGCAAGCTCATTATTGCTCGAAGTGCTTTTGGGTGCTTTTGATGTAGGTACATACAACAAATATGCATGCGACAAGACTCAAGAGTAGGTACCTAGAGGTGAAACTACCAGCAAAGGTTGCTTTCGATGTCAGTTAACAAAGGCCAATAGCAGTATAAGAGAACTACAAAGATATTCAAAACAGGCACTCCAAATAATCTTTATAGCCAAAAGTCATCGATAACTGGCTACAATGTTTGAAACCTGAAGCTTTGTGCAATTTTGTGTCCCAAAGCGTCATTTATTTTAAACAATCCTTATTCTCCTGTGACTGGTTCAGGTTAAAACAAATCTGCAGATTCATCCCACCTTTCGTTTCCGTGTTGGGTTCACGTTATCGCTACAACGAAAATTCCCTTTTCTATTAGCCACGTGCCGATCTGAAATCCCGCTCTCGAAACATTTAAACCTACAATGAATCGCATTTAAACCGGGGCGGCTGAAAACCTGCTGGGCCGTCATTGCCTGCTCTCGGCTTCAATGGAGTCCACTCTCGTTTGGCCGCCGGCCGCTCTGATACATGTGCTGGCCTTGGCCGAAAGTTCCGACTGGAGTGAGCGGAGGAGCAGCCGGGCGGAACTTGTGGGCCACCGGTTTCTAGCCGGGCCTGGCTGGATCCAATCAACACTGCCCGGCCTGGGGTAGGCCAGTCAGATAGCGATCTAATCCGGCCGGTCTTTTGTATCGCTAAGTCGTTAACGGATTGGCGAGGCTCGAGTCAGCAGGAGGATAATATCTGTAGAGTGATTGAAAGCTTGTCGGCGAACGATGGGTTATTGCTTTTAGGAGCAGGTAATACGTGAAAGCTATTCTTAATGTCGTTTTAATGACGCTGACTTTCAGGCTTGGCTTAAGCCATGGCCCCGTGTTAATCCATTAGAGTGTAGACGGCTGATCTGAAAACGTCTCGCCACAGGAAAATTCCTTACCGATGCCGCAAATTCTTTTCCACCCACGACGGAACACTACTCTAGGCAAGACTTTACTGAATAAGGTAAACATGAGGCCGCTTTCAATAAACTGTTCGTCAACAGCAATGCCACTGCCCATGTAGAAAATGCTAACATTACGCAATTCGCATTCGTTTGGAAGATTTCGCTGCGCTTTTCACATTACTCTCGCAGTAAATATCGGTGTAGTACCCGTGGTAGAAAGCTGATACGATCAATCGCAGGTAGGCAAGAGAATGGTATG
>VOPJ01012002.1:0-85276 GCA_014673585.1 Semibalanus balanoides | reverse complement strand
GCATGCTGTGCCGCACAGCTCAGCAGTTCCTATTCCAGCCAATAGATGTCTCTCAAAGATGATGCCTGGTGCATGCTGTGCCGCACAGCTCAGCAGTTTCTTGGCTGGGGGCGGGTAAGAGTACGCACTAGCTGTTTCACTGCTAAGAACGTCGAAGTGACGTCATTTAGTGTCGCAAACCACCATTGCCTGTATCAGGCATCCACAATTTTAGGTGCACCGTGGCTTCATTTGTCGTTCTGAGACACGTTAAATTACACGCTAATACGCAAGTTCAATCATGCCGAGGAGTGCGTACTCTTACCCGCAGTGAGTGCATAGTGCAAACTCTAACCCACTCTGTCGGGCAAGTGTACGCAAATGCAAGGTTTTCGAAGTGTCTGTGGCCATATTTTAAGTTATCGGTTCGTCATTCTAACCATGGTCGATGAGAGATAGTTTATTGGACTTTATGTAGCGACACTGACAACATCTGTCAGTCAATACCAGAAAGCGTAAGTTAGAAATATGCACTAAGTGTGTTATCTTACCAGACTTTCAATGTATCTCAACAGGGGAGAGTTTGGGGGGACGTAGGTATTTCGAAGTCGACTCTTTCCATGCAACGCCCACAGGCGTTATGTAAAATAATACAATTTTAGTGAAACGAGACCCTGTTTGACGTGGTTGGGGTTCGCGTCCCCCCCCCCACTTTCGACGCCATGTCTCTCAAAGGCGACGTCTGCTGAATGCTGCGTCGCAGAGTCAGCATTCTCGGATGCCTGCAGAGATGACGGTGTGGTGGCACGCACACCGTCAGCTTAGGCCAATATTTCCTTCTGAAGATTCTCTCGTCAAGACCGAATAGTGGTCAAGAATATTGTCAGCTCGTCCGACTGTCCCGTCTGTGGCCAGTCGGGGCATCCGACCGAATGTCTATTGTTCAAGAAGCCGTGCAGGGTTAAGCTGCACTTACTGCAGCAGTAAAGCAGATGCTGGCATGGATAGATGGCTGTACGGTGTATGTTCTATTGGTTCCAAAATAAGCGCCCGCTGCGTTGGCTGGCACAGCAGTTAAAGGGGAAAGTAGCACGCCTTGGGAAAAGTATGTGGAATGATGGAGATAAGTGCCCAGATGAGTGGCACTCATCTCCAACATTCCACATACTTTTCCCAAGACGGTATATTCCCTTTAACTGCTGTACTAGCCAACCCAGCGGGACGCTTCTTGTTTAACCAATAGTACATGTATATTGTGCACCGTCACCAAAATATGATCAGATATTTCGCACTCAGCTTCCCAATCGCCATTTCCTCCGCCCGCAGACTCTTCTACTCTCTAATGACTCCTTTCTAATGGGTGTATTTGTTCCGTAATTGAGGACCACTGTTCTATCAGTTTGCCTACACCGCAAGCGAGCTCTCACATTACAACTATCCCACGAGTTCGCACACTGTCACGCAGCCAGAGTGGAGCCGAAGGGTCAACCTCACCCCTCTGCTGTTGCGTGATGTCGGACGCCACGAAGCGCTGCGAGGGCAGCGATTTTTCCGCATGCCGTGCAAGTACGCGGTAAGCACTGGCTTCACACACGTGCCCTGCGCGATCGGCTGGGAGGGCATGTCTGTCTCTGCCGCACGCGACAATGGGAACCGCATACGGCCGAGTTTCCCACGCCCACCGGAAACAGATCGATCCAGCGACTGCGGTGTGACGTGCGGAATGTGATTGAAGGGTCCACACGGGTGCTGAGGCTTAATTGGAGTGACCGCCTCTGCAATTTAACAAAGGCCTCGAAAACGTTTCAACGCAAGTTATGTCACAAAGCTGATGCTCGTGAAAGGTGATTTGGTGCGCTGCTACAGATCCGATGTAGGCATGTGCATCTCTCATCTGACAGGTACATGGTTCGGGCTCGGCACCCGTAACTGCTCATCCGAGATCGACGAGAAACTGATAACGCATTAATCACATCTGATTCTAGCTGCGACGGACGCTGTGTCATCAGCGATGGTCACGTGTCCTCATCTCCGTGCCTCGCTGAGCTGACGATTTAAGCCGATCCCGGGAGATTGTCTGCGTCCGGTGCGGCTCCGTTTAGCCCTCGGTGGAAGCTCGGTGACAGCTCCCTCGGCTGTGGAAGTAACGCACCTCCGTCCTCGGGCCGCTGAGCCGCGCGACTCAGAGTCTCTGGCGTGCCGACGAGCGATCCCTAATGGAGCGCAGCGCGCCTCCGCCGCTCTGGCCGAGCGTCCCCGGCTAAAACGGAGGATTATCTGTGCCTCGCCTGACGACCGTCACCCGCCGCCGCCAGCCGTACCACGACAATCCACCGCAGCCTAATGGCCGAGTGAGCCAACTCCGGCAGCGATCAACACGGACGCACTGAGGCTGAACAGAGACGATTGGCTGCGGGCTGCCGCACAACGGACGACGCTGTTAGAAGGGATCAGCAGGTATAGAAGCTGACGCCGCTGTCAGATATGCTTCAGAAAATGGCGCACAAGCTACCCAAAGAAGTGACACACTGGTCATACTGCTGTCAAAACAAGTATTCTGAATATGCTGAACATTTCGTAATATCATTGAAAGTATCCTCAAGGATATTTGTTTGTTAGAAACACGTAATGTCACTATTGAAATGGTGGCCGGACAACTGCATGGGAGTAATACTGAAAATATTACTTGCGCCATCCTTTGTCACACAAACCTCGAGTGGCAAGAGCTTTGCGAATATCGCATTGAAGCGGAGTTTATAACAATATGAATTTGCAATATTCTCTTGCACTTTTTCCAGTTTTAACCATCGGCCTACTTTTTACTTTTCTCACCTTCGCCCTTCGGGGACTTTTCTCACCATCGCCCTACGGGGGGGGACTGACATAGCCCCATTGTTAACTTCCAAACCTAAGCAGCATAGAGCAATGCGGTAAGAGCCAGCATGTTTCCAGTCATGAAATGAGTATAACAGAATGCGATTTTTTAGGTTTCAGGTTAGCGGGTGACCTTCAGGTCAAGTGAATGACCTAAGATCGACCACGTCTAAAAATAGTATAAGTATAGCGCTTAGTATAACTTCCTAACGGAGAGAGATAAAGAGACACCGTAAACGGAAACGTGTTGCCTGTTATAAAAAAGGCATCCCAGTTTTCTAGGTCAACTGGTGACCTTTGCGGTCAGGTCAATGTTCCATTGTGGTTTGACATAACCTTGACGAAAAGTTCATAGATCACGATCTAATAGTCGGGTACTCTTCAAATTGTGATAGAATACGTATAATTGTTGTATACTTAACTGCTGAAAATTTCAACAAGCTACGCCGCATGTTTAAAACGTTTATCAATACAAACCTAAGGGAGGTCTGACAGCTCCCTCTCCCCTCCCGTATGGCGAGGGTTAAGTTGGAAGGAGAACTGAATTGAATCCCGCTTTCGAAGATCTCAAGGTGCTAAAAGAAAGAGCAAACAGGCAAGGAACGGAACGTGGGAAAGAATGGGTGACAGAACGCAGGACGGGACAAGAAATAGATCATGAACCGGAACGGGATGGAACCAAAAGGAACGTGACGGAACGAAGCGAAATGAAACGCAGTGGAACGGAAAGGAGCGGGATTGGAGAGAATGAAGTTAACCGTAATTTAATGAAACGGAACAGAATGTTAATAACGAAATGTATACCATGAAACCGAAGAATAATGAAACCGATGGAAAAAGACAAAAATTGAGAGATACTTAAGCATTTAGAAGATGCATGGCACATCATCTGGTCAGGCATCGTATTATGCATAGATAATGCACTTCCAAAAGCATAAATCAGTTAAAACGCGTATTTTATTGCGCTGATTTTTAATACAACATTGAAATGAAACCAATGCAAGTAATCTGTATAGTGTGCATATGCTAAAATAGCAATTCATCAACAAATGTATATTTATTGTCATGAAAAATACAATAACCAGTCTCTATAAAGAAGTTTGAAACTCAATCTAGTCGGTCCACATAAGCTAATTTTATATAAAATTGTCCATATGACAAACAAATATATTTTCACCATTTTCACTAAGTAAGTGGTGTGTTAGAGCTCATACCATGAAATGTTGAATAATGAGCCACAGCATAACTTAAGCACAAATGAGAAAGAACTACACACTCAGATCGTAAGCAAAGCCTTTCATTTTATTTTTGTGTCACCAACATTTACCCAAAAAATTGATCGTCGCAAAACTCCAGAAACAAATATCGAGTCTGAAATCCCACACAAGTCAATGCTTAAGTAACAAAGACAATTTTCCAAGAACACCACAGTCAAGAACACACACACAGATACATAATTAAAGTTTCCGCCAAACAAGTTTATTTCATTTAAAGCTTGTATCTGCAATATATCTCAAATACATTCAACGCAAAGGGAAATAACTTCCGTCTAAAATATGTCCATTTCAAATGCGATTTTATGGTTTATGTCCAGACATAAACCTCTCCAAAATTGGAAAGAGACATAATCCCCGAAAGTCAAAGTTCAACAAATTTCCATTTATTTCGTCAACAACAATTTTACTTATTTTCTATTAGTATTATTTCTGCTTTTAAACATCAGATAACTCTGTTCTGAAATTAATGGAATTTTATATAAAACAAAGATTATTTGTGTATGCTCGAACGTATGTGTCAACTGATCTTGGCATTTATTATTACGACACCACTAACCATCATTTCGTAGATACATAATGGACTAAATATCTATATAAAGGAAGTGTCATGAAAAGTGATTCCAAGCACCTAAGATATAAAGTGGTAGTAAAAGATAGAATCACTTATCGTAATATGTTACCAGATAACATCATCTAAGCTCGATTCGCAGATATTTTGTTTACTCACAAAGACAGCAGACATCTTCACCACACAGAATGAACCAATAGCCAACATCACGATTACAACTGTAGTCTGTCGTATTGCATTCCCGACACAACCCACGTCACTCCACACGTCACTCCACGTCACTCCACGCACTTCATTTCCCACCGAAATCCACAGATACCAAGAAAATGACCAGACGCAGCGGCAGCAGTCCCAACACACCTCTGACACATGCTGTAGACAGCCGCCGCCCACCGCGGAGTGATGGCGGTACCACTGACGCTACTGACCTCACTTCGGACACACATCCACATCGCATGATTCTCACAGTCTGTCGCCGCGCGGCGGTCGCCGGTGGCGTGACCACAGCTCCTCTCAATCGGTCGGCGACGGCGTGCACACAGTTCACAATCGTTACGTTCTGCTGGCGGAGAGCCCAGCGTTCACCGCTGCTATCAAAGCGCCTCATGGAAGATTGGCTTGTTATATTTTCTTGTACCAGAACAAGATGTGCTCTCCTTCCTCGGGGAAAACCTCGTCAACTCCTGAAACAGAGACAGATTAACGTTGACCATCGACAATTTCAGAAGATTTCGAGAGATGGAAGGAAAACGTAATAAACGATGAGATACGATATATAGACATTTTGCCATTGCTGACTTATTTCATATTTCTGATACTAATGAGGGATGTGGAGATTATATGAGACATTAGGTAAAGCATTTTTATGTCATCTCCGGAGCTGTATGTGTAAATCGCTATGTAATAAAACTAAATATCGAGAATACATCCTGCAGAGGAATCCTGACATTCAAATAGTTGACTCCCAGACGAAGCTGTTGAGTAGAAATCTGACACGGCTTACGTCACCAGAAGAACTTCCTGTTGCACTGTAATGGCAGACTGTGCAAGCATATTCGATGAATTCTCCTGTCATCGTGCGCATCGCGTGCTAGCGTTGATAGCAAAGGTGCCGATATCCTGGCCACTCACCCGGCGCGGTGGCGGAAGAGCTGGTGTTGAGTGGCTTGGTCCTGTATAAGGTGGGCTGATTTCCTGGCACTCACCAGTGGACAGAGAGTGCGTGTTGAGGGGCTTGGTCGTATGGTGGGCTGAATTCCTCGCACTCACCAGTGGCAGATAACTGCGTGTTGAGGGGTTTGGTCTGTAATGGTGGGCTGATGCCCCTGCACTCCCGGGTGGCGGCAGAGGCATGGTGTGAGGGGCTTGGTCTGTATGGTGGCTGAATGTCCTGCACTCACCAGTGGCATGAGAGCTGCGTGTTGAGGGCTTGGTCGTTGGTGGGCTGATTCCTCACTCACCAGTGGCAAGATACTGCGTGTTTGAGGGGTTTGGTATGTATGGTGGGCTGATGCCTGCACTCACCGGTGGCGGAGAAGCTTGGTGTGAGGGCTTGGTCTGTATGGTGGGGCTGATGATGTCCTGCAACTCCACCAGATGCAGATAACTGCGTTTGAGGGTTTGGTCTGTAACATGAGTGGCTACTGCCATCTGCACTCACGGTGGCGGAGAGCTGGGTGTTGAGGGGCTTGGTCTGTATGGTGGGCTGATGTCCTGCACTCACCAGTGGCAGAGAGCTGCGTGTTGAGGAGCTTGGTCTGTATGGTGGGCTGATGCCCTGCACTCACCGGTGGCGGAGAGCTGGGTGTTGAGGGGCTTGGTCTGTATGATTGGCTCGGCCTTCAGTCGGTACAGCAGCCAGAACATGTAGCCCACCTTCTGCTCGTGAACGCCACCAATCGTGTGGATGTAGTGTCCATTCGGCCAGACAGTGGCCGAAAACCTGACAAAAACACACACACACGCAATAGAACGAACGTTAACGATATGAAACGTACAGCACAAAGACAAGCTTTCGGAGGGTTATCGTCCCAAATCAGTCGATGTGACGCCTCATTTGCATGTGTGTGTGTGTGTGTGTGTGTTGTGACAAATACCTGATGTGTTAGTGCTGAATCTTTAGCCAGCGTGGAAATATCCTGTAGTATACTTAAACATATCAAGCTTCTTTCTACAGGTAACACCCAGTACTGTCCTGTCAATGGCAAAATATCACATGGAAGATATATAACATTTTAAAGGGAGTGGCCATACTCTTTTGAAATGTCAAATATATTTTTCTTACGGTAAGAAGCTATTGGTTTGATCATTGGTTACGATACGATACAATTCACGTCTGGAGCCCCTTTAGTTGAATTTTTACTTATATTCTGTTTTGCATTTGTTTTGTTTCAAAACTCATAAACGATCGCCACTATAAACAGAGAAACGATGATGTTACCTGCAATGGCGCACCAAAGACAATAAACAAACACATGCGAACAATGTATTGGTTTGTTTATAGTTATCGAGGCTCTGTTCGGCAGCTGCTATCAGTGCTCACGCGTTGTTTTCTATTGGCCAGCGCTAACAATATATGCTAGCATTGTTATATGAGGGCAATGCTTTTAGTAGCGAAAGCTCTCTGGCGAATATGGATAACTTTGTTCCGCCGGAATGATCTTGGCGAACTTTGAATATCTCAGCAACTATAGTGAATCTGGGGTCAATGGTACATGGCTAAATTCAGAAACATCTGATCTACAGACTAGTGTCAACAACTCCACTTGACCAATGTGAGTAGGCACATTCCCTTTAACGATTTTTTGACGGATATCAAAATAATTGTAATATTGTTTATGAACCTATTTCATGTTCAACAGTCCCAGCTTCATCGTCAAATAAGATAAAAAAATATGCAGACCTAAGGACTTAAAATATTAATACATCGTGTGATTGACATTTTCTATCATGAGCTCTGTCGGTGGGGGGGGGGGGATACATGTATACCCAGACGTTTTTGGTCATATTCTTACCAGATAAGACGCCTAACGGCGAAGGACGAGCGAGTCTGAATAAATCGCACGTCAGAATTTATCACCCGTCCAAGGGGATTCGTCTTGTGCAAAGCATGCATTTTAATTATTTATTTGCTATATGTTGTTTTGCCGGTCACAATAGATCCGAACTAATCGATAACTTTGAACTAAATAGGTTTTGAAGCGCTATATTTTAAATTGGCAATTACAAGCTTTCATGTTTGTAGGAAAAAATTCATTTTGGGTGGGTATTAGATGGATTTGATTGCGCTTTACAGCTGCATCATTTTGTCGTCTAGCACCCTTTGGTTTTGAAGCTACGGCGGTGTAATGAAGGAAATGTATATGAATCGTCAAATAAAAAAATTTACAGGCTCGATTTTAACAGCGAATACTGCATTAAAGCCCAATTTGTGCCATGCATTTTAGAGACGGTGCATTGGTCTACCAGATTGGTGTTTGTTTTTTATCGCTTTTCACGTCCCATAGGATGCTTGAGCACTGAATTTAAATTATGAAGGAACGTCACTTAAACACTATGATTTGCGCTTGTATAGCGCAGTAACTTATGCACGTAACTCGACGCGCCCGACTGATCGACACAATAGTGCCATTAACGCACCGGGAGGAATCGTTTCTCTACGCATTCTGTGTTTAAACCCCGTGTCTTTTGCGACTTTTTGGTTGCCCGAGATATAGGTCCGGTAATTGCATTACGAATGTTTCAGGTATTTTTTCGTGACGGAACAGGGGTGCACGTGCGCAACGTGCACGTGTGAACCCAGAGTTTGACCTGTGCAACATTGCCAGTGGTGTGTTCTCACAAGCCTCACACCAAATTTTACGCTTTATAGGTCAGCCGTTTCTTCTCCGCTACAGCAGGATAATAATTATGACCACCCCTGACGCGGCACGTGTCACGTTTGTGGCATACCTGGTTGCGCCAATGCTTGACCCCATCACTGAGAAAAACAATGTAATAATCATAATGTCATGCATTGGGGCATATCAGATGGCGAAACCGCTTGTCATAATCGATGTGGGATTCAAAAGATATAAAGCTTCTGACCAGCGTCGCGGTCTGGCCTGGGCCCGGCCGGGGCCCGGGTCCGGGATCGGGTCGGCCGCTATACTGTGAAGAAAAATCCGGTATTCAATGAGGAACTTCGCTTTCCGCGCTTCGCGCTCGCTCGTAAAAAACAATAATATGGGCCATTGCAATGGACAAAATCGTCTTATAAAAACGCTGATATCCCCCCCCCGCCGAACTTGCAGTAGGTGGCAGTGGTATAGCTTTCCCAACATTGACAAATGACGTTTACAGCTGGCTATGCTCTGTAGCCGGTTTTCGTCAGAACCTGCATCTATACCGTTCGACACCGGCTGGTCGTGTCAAACAAGACACTAAGCATCACAACATCCTGCATCATTGTAATTCCGAACAGGTCGACAGAAGAGATGAGTCAGGAAAGGTAAACATTAACAGGTGGTCTGTTCTAATGAGCGAGCACAAGTGAGGTGCCACTCTGCTGTTCGTAAGGTGTCGTGTTCACTTGCTCCGGCATGTATAAGATACTTTGGAGTAATACTTGTACTTGTTTGACACCCTGTTAAATTAACGAATTCCTGTATTTATAAAACAGATATTGACTTGACAGGTGGCATGCCATTTATCATTACCATTGTGATTTTGTTAGTTTTATTTGTAAATTATTACGATGCCAATTTAAGCAACATGTCAAGTGTGTCAGCGCAGTATGGCTATGCTCGGGGTATTTAAAGCGAACATAAGTGAACGTACAACGTAAAAGAAGGGCAACCAATAAGTATTCTTTAACATATTTACAACATAAAATAGAAACTCTTTAACAATTGACTAAGCAAACATGATAGAAAATGATATTCCAGTTAGTGCCATCGGAGAGAACAACATCGGTATGATCGATAACAATATGGCTATTGGCTATATTGCCAATGCAACGAACAAACTCTAAATTGTTCATAAATAACATGATAAAGGAACAACAATGTTGTAATATTCATTGCATTGCAATGCATGGTATATATCGCCACCCTTGGCATTATCTTTTGGTATTTCGTCCACTACATCCTAACTCAGCTGAACTCAGCACCGGCCTTTGTTTCCATGTGCACCTCTGCACGGCAGATCTCGCGGCACCAGACTCACTCGAAGTTGCTGTTGCGCTCGGCGGCCCACTTCATGGAGTCGAACAGGCTGGTGTTCTCCGGCACAGTCAGAGGCTGGCTGAACGTCTTGTTCACGTTCGGCCCCACCCACAGCCAGAGGGTGAAGTTGATCAGCTTAGGTGGCGCTGTCGACACCGTAGGTGGCGGCACCGTCGCCGGAGCGTCGGTCGCGGTGGCGTCCTCTGTCGACATGTAAAGGACGCGTTAGTTCCTCCAGTAAACGTTGTTTGTCACTCGGATTCCGGACCTTATGAAAGCATATTGGTCTCATTCAGTCACAATTATACATCAATACAAACCTGTTGAGCCGACCCTTGAGAAGGTCGTTGCATAACTCTACTTTATTCTGTAGTGTGTATATCTACATTTGAACCAAACTGGATTCAACTAGCTACGGATTACGTCTCAACCACCAGCGACAGACAAGCGTGGTTTCGTAGTCCATCTCTCACCTGGCAGGAGGTGGCAGTTGGTAGTGGTTACGTTGAGCAGGGTGCGGCCGCTGAGCACGGGCAGCACCTGGGTGGTGTCGAACAGGTTACCGAACGAGCCGTCCTCCTGCTGGTGGGACAGGAGGAACGATACGGCCGCGGAGTCGTTCCAGCCCTGCTCCCGCTCCAGGCGCAGCGCCTGTGGTGGTGCAGAGAGACGGCAGCGGTCAGGTGTGGGTCAGGTGTAGGTCAGATATCAGGCAGAGGTCAGACAGAGCTCAGCAGTCAGGCAATGGTAAGAGGTCAGGCAGAGGTCAGACAGATGCTAGGGGTCAACAAAGGTAAGAGGTCAGACAGATGCTAGGGGTCAACAAAGGTAAGAGGTCAGACAGATTCTAGGGGTCAACAAAGGTAAGAGGTCAGAAAATGGTCAGATGATAGAGGTCAGACAATGATTAGAGGTCTTCAGCTAAGCATCAGAGGTCAGAGGGCCGCCCACAGGATCGCTCCGGCTGGAGACCAGCCCCAGATTCGCAGGATTTTAACATTAGCCCTATGAGATTGGCCCCCACACGCCTGTCTGCCCCTCCACAAACCTCTCGCTGACCCCCCCCCCCCCCCCCACTTAGAAATTGTGTGGCGACGCCACTTCGGAAACAAAATAGCTTTTAGTTTTAGCTAACAATCAGATTACTGTGACATTATAAGACGCGGTGCCACTCTAGCGAGGATATGAACAGAGGTCGACCACTCACGTCGCACAGGAATGATTTACTGGCCGCCTGCCCTATAGTAGCACATAACGTTGTCGCAGCATCATGGCAACGGTGACAACGTCATGTCAACGTTCATACTACGTAATTACGTCGTTAAAGCGTTGCCACAACGTCGTGAAAGTAATGTGTGCTACCAGGGTGAGCCGTGAGGGAGGTAGCACATCACTTTGTCGTCAAATTTGCACACGATGATGATATGTCTTTGTCACAACTAACACACATAGCATAGAGTACACGTATCACTCAGAAATACCACAATGGGCACGGCCAATCCAACACCACACTTTTTTCCACGCATGGTTGTAGAATGCACAAGTGCGCTGGTGACTTGTCTTTGGCAAAGCTGTACCGGATGCCGCTGTCCCTCCGACCTCGGGCTAGTACAACTCTAACCTGCTTTTGCTACTGACCCCAGCACCCTTTACAACACGCGACGACAACCCGAAACGTCACCGGCAATAACCGAGCAGTCATATTTCCTGTCTATCTGGGGGGCTACCAAATACCGGATAGGTATCACTGTTTACAGTTAGCACTGCTTCTCCTTCCGCTTGCTCTCCTCTTCCTCTCCTGACTCAGATGATCACATGACTCGGATCACATGACCAGACATGACGTGAGTCATGACTCAGAACATGACCTATCACTCAGCAATACAAGACGACACGTCTGACGCAGTTCAGAGGGTGAAGGGGGCGGGGGGCAGCTGGCATTCACGTGCTACAGGGGTGAAGCAAGTTGGTGCGACCTCCAGCCACCATTGTTTATTTATGATATAACAGCGCAGGTTTCCCAGCTGGAGTGTACGCGAAGGTTGCGTCGCCTACCACGACGCCGGACATAGCTATACACGGCGTGTTATTTGCTCTGTGAGACCGAGGGCTACTGCAGACCTGTTAGGCAATGGGCTGCAAGTTGATAAATCAAACAAAGACACGGGATTGGGATGTGTGAGATGGTAGCTGATGCCATTGTGAGAAGAATAAGTTGAAGAAAAATGATCATAATATGGCAGAAATATCTTTATTGTTTAAATATACAAAATTAAAAATAGTCCGAGCTTTCGTGGCTAGCACATTATCAAGGATCTTGATTGATCATTGATAATGTGCTAGCCACGAAAGCTCGGATTATTTTTCATTTTGTATATTTAAACAATACAGATATTTTTGCCATATTATGATCATTTTTCTTCAACTTAAAGACACTGGATGTCGAGATCGATGTGGTGCATAGATCGATGTGGTGCTACGTGTACGATTTTTGTGATTTTTGTGCAACTATACAGCATTCATGAAAATTAAAAAAAAATAAGGCATCCCCGGTACCAGGTAGCAAGCTCATTCGGTCGACCAGGGCCACTTACTTCACAATTGACATACTTGGCACGTTCTAGCAGCGCCATTGGCCTATGTCCCAGCTTAATATAATGAATAAACTAGTATTTCTACTCCAAACTGCAGACAACGGCGGCCAGTCACTTAACTTTGAAGTGCATCAGGCAATATTCTGATATGGCAGGTGACTATAACGCGCCATATGGATATCACGCTATTTCACTAATGACATTCCTTTATCGCAATTAGCATCTACGTTTAATACGAGACAATGCAGCAAGGCTAATGCAAGTGAAACATTCTGCAGGTACTAAGATAAATTAAAACGAATATGTTTAGCTCAAGCTTAGCTGACGCATATATGGGGTTTATAAACCCGTCATCTACATCGTGCTGTGGTCTTCCCCTGCCGCTGCTGCTGTCGCTGCTGCTGCTGCTGCTGCTGTTAACTGCTGCTGCTGCTGCTGCTGCTGCTGCTGTTGCTGCTATTAGCACACACTCGGCTGCGTATCTACTCGCCTGCACGGCCAGCAGCGTGGAGTGGAAGTTTCCGAAGCCTCCGTCTGCCTCCTGGCGGGTGACCAGAGCTGAGATCGGGCCCTTCAGGTGTCGCTCCACGCTGCGGCTGCTGGTCTCAGCCACGCAGCGCAGTGCCAATACAGACAGCGCCAGCGTGTCTGAAACATCCGGCTTACAGTCAGCAAAACAGACTCACTAAGCGATTGAAGAATGTTGAATCAAATTAGCAAAAGTGTAGGTACGGGTCGTATACGACGGGTTTACGAGTTATTCGGCAGTGGTGAGTTATTGATGTTTGAGCGTAGTATTGGGCGAATCGTGAGCCTTATTTTGCAATTGCACTATTTCGATCACCTATATATTAACTGTCACCGGTGTCGCCCCCCCCCCAATGATTTTTACCGGTGTCGCCGGTGTCGCCGGTGTCGCCCCCCCATTTTTTTAGCATTAGGCCTATGGCGTTGCATGGTAAAATTAGAGTTAAAATCTATAAAGTTAGCATTAGGGCCCCCAATCATTTTCATCAATTGATACCGCTGTTATCACGCGCACTGGAGAGGGGTATGCCACTAACACGCCCTGGAGGGGGGGGGGGGCACTTTAGTGCTCCCCCTGAGATCTAAGAAAGTAAGAAAGCTAGAACGTTCAAACTTACAGGGTAGGTAGGTGCAATGATGATCTACAATTTGTCTCTGAATTGTGGTGAATCATCAAGGGCAATATCTGTAAAGGTCAACTGGAGGTCACGAAGGTCACATCGGGCCAAAAATGTCGTACTATTTCTTAGGGGTATTGACACTTCTGTGACGTCACAGGTCAACAGCAAACTGTGTTCTGAAGTTCTGTTTGGGGGATGGAAAATGGGCATCTGGCGGTACCAATAGTCGTTTGAATCGTTCCCGATCTGACTGTTTGTTTCCGAAGATATCAGCTTCGCCGACCCATCGATTCTGGCCGCCACTTTTGAATGTCACCATATAACCTGGAAAAATGTATTGACCCGATTTCCGATTTTTTTTTTACGTCAAACGGTCCGCTATTTGTGTTGGTCCATAAATCGTCGCACGAACACTACCGCCCTGTGCTCCAACTTCGTTTTCGAAGGATATTCATGAATTAAACATGTGGGTTGCACGAAAGTTGCCCCCTCGCAGTGCGCGTGTTGAACTGATGACAGCCTGTCCTAGCCGTCGGGACTCAATTCCGATCCCACCGACGTTCACTCTTTAACTGCGTTATGCTTCTCTAGCTAGGGCAGCAGGCAAGAGCTCAATCCGACGCTGGAAAAAATGCTCGGCGATGTGCCATGGGTGCGTTGAACCAGAGTTCCTTACTTAGATGAGGCTGGAGCTGACCATATCATATTATACCCTTGGAGTCTATTTTTTGACTTATTGGGGCTGACAGCACATACAACCATATTGAGCTAGCTGCCGGACACTCTAACTATGAATATCGTGTGGCTGGTCAAAACTGACAGCCACTGCTCAAGAAAACAAAGAAATGTCTGAGATTTGATTTTCAACAGGAGTTTCCTCTGGGACGGCGGCAGCTGTGACACATCCGAGAGTCATCAGCATTCCACCAGTCCCATAGCAGTATTCATGGAACCTGCATTGGTTACAAATGCAACTGCTATTCCATGGAATTGGATTTGGCACGGTATCCTATAAATGTCCATGACTCCATGCGGTGACCCATTACCTCCAACAGTGATGGCATGTCTAAACAGGCCCAGTAAAGCAGGGTTCACATGGGGTTCTGTCGGCGGGCGACAAAGCACGATTATACGCCTCGTTCTGTCGCAATTTCCCTGCCAGTGTGATTGATTTGGGTCTGTTGGCCATTTATTTCCGTCCGTTTATCCGCGGCATATACGGCCGTGTCTGCCATATACGGCCGCGTCTGACCTGTGCCCCGTGTAGGTCGTTTCGGAGTCGGTATGAACTTTACGGGCCATGTTTTGACCTGTGCCATGTCTGTACTCTGTGCGTGTGGAGGTGTCGTTGGGGTCGTATATCGGCCATGTTGTGACATGTGCCATGTCCTGTTACCTGTGCCGTGTAGGTCGTTAGGGTCGTATATACGGCCATGTCTGACCTGTGCCATGTCTGACCTGTGCAATGTCTGACCTGTGCCGTGTAGGTCGTTGGGGTCGTATATACGGCCATGTTTGACCTGTGCCGCGTCTGACCTGTGCCGTGCAGGTCGTTGGGGTCGTATATACGGCCATGTTCGACCTGTGCCATGTCTGACCTGTGCCGTGCAGGTCGTTGGGGTCGTTATATACGGCCATGTTTTGACCTGTGGCCATGTCTAGACCTGTGCGATGTAGGTGTTGGGGTCGTATATAACGGCCATGTTTGCCCTGCAACTGTCTGACCTGTGCCGTTTTGTCTGACCTGTGGCCATTGTTCTGACCTGTGCCGATGTAGGTCGTTGGGTCGTATTACGGCCCATGTTTGACCTGTGCAATGTCTGACCTGTTGCCGTGGTCCTGACCTGTGCCATGTCTGACCTGTGCCGTGTAGGTCGTTCGGGGTCGTATATACGAGCCATGTCTGACCTGTGCTCTGTTGACTTTGCATGGTCTGACCTTGTGCCATGTCTGACCTGTGCCGTGTAGGTCGTTCGGGTCGTATATACGGCCATGTTTGACCTGTGCCATGTCTGACCTGTGCCGTGTAGGTCGTTGGGGTCGTATATATGGCCATGTTTGACCTGTTCCATGTCTGACCTGTGCCGTGTAGGTCGTTGGGGTCGTATATACGGCCATGTTCGACCTGTGCCGCGTCTGACCTGTGCCGTGTAGGTCGTTGGGGTCGTATATACGGCCATGTTTGACCTGTGCCATGTCTGACCTGTGCCGTGTCTGACCTGTGCCATGTTTGACCTGTGCCGTGTAGGTCGTTAGGGTCGTATATACGGCCATGTTTGACCTGTGCAATGTCTGACCTGTGCCGTGTCTGACCTGTGCCATGTCTGACCTGTGCCGTGTAGGTCGTTGGGGTCGTATATACGGCCATGTTCGACCTGTGCCATGTCTGACCTGTGCCAACGTTACCTGTGCCCGTGTGAGTCGCTATAGAGTCGTTATACGAGGCCATGTCTGACCGATGCACTGTCTGACCTTTGCCAGTCTGACCTGTGCCATGTCTCGACACACCCTCGACCGTCCGCTCACGCGTCCAGCCCCACTAGGAGCTACGTATATACGGCAAATGCATGGACCGTGCATGTCTGACCCTGTGCAGTGTCCTGACGACTGCGAATCGCACATACTGATAACCTAGACTACCAACACACACGTGTAACCACGCGACTAGATATCACGGCCGTCGCTCACATACATACAGCGTCACACTCCAGTTGCGACCTGTGCCGTGCAGGTTCGTTGGGAGTCGTCATCTCACGGCATGTCTGCACCTGTGCCGATGTAGGATCGTTAGGGTGTATATACGGGCCATGGTCTGACCTGTAGCATGTCTGACCTGTCGCCGTGACTAGGTCGTTTAGGGTCGTATATACCGGCTATGTCTGACCTGTGCCATGTCGACCTTGTGCCGTGTAGGTCGTTGGGGTCGTAATATACGGCCCATGTCTTGACCTGTGCCATGTCTGACCCTGTGCCGTGTAGGTCGTTAGGGTCGTATTACGGCCACTGTTATGACCTGCTGCCCATGTCTGATCGTGCCGTGTAGGACATGATATGGAGATCGTACTTCCGGCCATGGTCTGACCTGTGCCATGGTCTGACTGTGCAATGTCTGACCTGTGCCTGTAGGTCGTTCTGGCTGTCGGTATATACGGCCATGTTTGACGCTTGTGCCGCGTCTGACCTGTGCCGTGCAGGTCGTTGGGTCGTATATACGGCCATAGTTCGACCTGGTTGCGCCAATGTCTGACCTGTGCCGTGCTACGGTCCGTTGGGGTGTTATGGCCTCGTCTGACCTGTGCCGATGTAGGTCGGTTAGGGTCGTATATACGCGCCATGTCTTGACCCTGTGCCATGTCTGACCCTGTGCCGTGTAGGGGTCGTTAGGGTCGTATATACGGCCATGTCTGACCTGTGCCATGTCTGACCTGTGCCGTGTAGGTCGTTCGCACAGTCGTATATACGGCCATGTTTTTGAACCTGTGAATTTTCTGAAACTCGTTGCCGTGCCTGACCTGTGCCATAGTCTGACTCATCTCCTGTGCGTGTAGGTTCCGTTGGGGTCGTATATACGGCCATTGTTTTGACCCTGTTGCGCGTCTTGAACTGTCGCCGCTGCAGGTCGTTGGGTCGTATATACGGCCATGTCTGACCTGTGCGTGGTAGTCGTTGGGGTCGTATAATACGGCCATGTCCTGACCTGATGGCCATGTCTGACCTGTGCCGTGCAGGTCGTTGGGGTCGTGGGTGAGGGTGATGAGCTTGCTGTAGCTGCGGCGCCGGACCGGGGCACCGGCCGCGCACGTCGCCAGCACGACGAACGCTGCCTCGTAGTCCATAACGCCCGGGTGGTGCTGCAAAATCGCTGTCGGCAGAGGACACGGTCAGGTCAGCAACGTCAGGTCAGCAGGGTCAGGTCAGCAGCGTCAGGTTAACTGGGTCAGGTCAGCAGGGTCAGGTCAGCAAGGTCAGGTCAGCAAGGTCAGGTCAGCAAGATCAGCAGGATCAAAAGTGTCATCAGAGTCATTCGAATACCAACAGGGTAAGTTAGGTCATTGAGGTAATGGTCTGCTGTTATAAAGGTTCTTTTGTAAGTGGTGTCGCACATATGATCAGTGATCACAGCAAGGGTAGCGCAGTTATATAAAGCCGATGTCACTAAACTCTCAGATAGCAAAGAAGGTTGTTTTGTTAGTCAGTGGAATTAGGTGGCCTCAGCGCTGTACTTCAGCATCAATTAGGAGATACATGACGGCAATCCTATTGCAAATCGTAGTTTGTTATTACTAAATTCTGATTGCATTGCATAGACGTTTGGGGATGTCGAGTCGTTCGACAGAGCTCGGTGCGTGGGACGTCTGTCTGTGCAATGGAAATGTTGCAACATCTGATGGTAGCCGGCTGGCACTGGCAGGCATCGCTGATCAATTGGGACTTCTGATCCTGCCACTGGGTCGGCAGAATTCAGTTACATAGATATGTACGTTACCGGAAGATTTGATGGCAGAACACTCTCCCGTCTCATTGCCGTTTTATGGCCAGTTTAGGGCGGTCTCTGACGACTACTCGTCCGAGTAGCGCTAGCGCTAGTGTACCTTACACCTCTTTTCAGAGGCGTCTCCGACCGCTCTTAAGTGTTGGCGAATTAGTCGTTAAAAGCTGTAAGGACTATTGGATTTGCATACGTAACGAAATGTGTGATTGCAACCAGCTGGTTTATCCAAGCTAAAGCGAGAAATATATAAAGAAAACGAATATACGAAATATGGATGGGGATATGTTTTGCTATGGATTGATGATCACGAATTGAATTTATATTGGATTTATTTCTGCTGTTGCAGTGCAAAACATCCCATAAGAAACGCTGTGACTATTGCTGGCGAAAAACTACCAAATTGCCAAGGCAAAAAGTGATATATACTAGAAAAAATAAAAAGAAAGAAAACTTACGTTGAAATTTGTTTATGCACATGACCTTGAGCTTTTGAAACATTTAACATATTTATAATGGCTAATTTTAGTATCATGCAGACGAACATTAGCTATTAAAAAATCGGAAGCACCTGTAGTCACGGGACCCAAATGCTTAAACAGTCGTACATCATGCGTCATCCCCATCTCACAATAATCCCCGATACCATGTTCTGGCACACAAGCCAACGAGCTCGGCATTGTCATCATCCTGAACTGTTCCGAGCCGTCTGCCTCAGCGGAATCAATCGGAAGGGGCCTCCTCGTAACTTGCCGTTCACCGCGTCATATCTGTCGACCAGGCCTGCAATCGCCGGACCATTGTGACGTCAACGGGGACCAAGCGGCCGGCGGCCACCAGCCCGGGTTCGTTAGCCATGAAATAAGTCCACCGTTTGGGAGACGTCCCTTCGACCAAACGGCGAGTGAATGCCGACGATACGATGTCGCTGCTCTTTATAGATCGTGGATGTAGCAACTCGCGGCTATTTCGAATGTCGAGCGCAGTTTGAAACAGATCCACATTGGTGGTATATGATTTAAAATGTTCACCAGAATACCAATAACTTTTAAGAGAAAATCAAATCATACTGGTAAAATAATTTCGAAACGTCTTAAGAGGCCCGAATTGGGTTAAGCATGCTAAGGGTTATAACTGAAGCAGCGTTATGCGTCGATTTAGATGCGTCTTATCCTCAACGACCAGATTTTACTTGCGTGGAGAGCCGGTTACGTGCTTGATCCTAAAAGATCTCACCGTTGCGGGAGACGACGCTGTGCTGCACAAACGCCCTGGGTGGGATCAATGCCAGCTCACAGGCTCACAGCGGATCACGGCAGCGAAGGATGATCGATAGTGAGTGTTAGATGTATTCAGCTATTCACTGGCAGTCGCCCAGCATAAGACCCGACAAAACAAGAGTGATGGAGGAGCCAAGACTAAGCCGTTAGATGCACTTCAACGGAGAAATGTGGGCCAACACCTACATCATTCCGTTACGACCATTTTGGGGCCGATGCATATTACTGTTTCTGTCTACAAATTGTCAGCCACACTTTTTGTTTTAAATTACTTTCCATATGAATGATATTTGACAGATGGTGTGATGAAGATCTCCGGTCTTAATACGGCGTCCAAAGAAAATTCGTTAATAAATCAACCACAGGCACATTGATACCGAACTGCAGAAGCCAGTCGACAGCATCGACAGCATCGACAGATTGAAGCGCCAGCATCGACAGCATCGACAGATTGAAGCGCCAGCAGCTGACTCAGCGGATCCAGCTCCTTTGGTTACAGGGAGATCAAGATGTCCCCATTTGTTTGACACACCTATTTGTGGATGAAAAATGAAAAGCATGCCTAAGTCAGAGATAAATCAAAATGGAAACAGTTCAAAGTTATATTTGTGATCTCGGCATTTTTTTTTTAAATACTGCACTCGCTGCGCTTGTACAGTGATTAAACAAAAAAACGCCCGATCACAAATATCTACATACCAGCATCGTTTGGTAATGCTAAATCATTAAATCTGGCCAGCATTTAGCATGACCATGATAACCGTTTCCCTGAAGCCGATATACTGCTGTTGTGGCCTCTCGATACAACCTGAAGCTGTCAGTACCGTACTATCGATCCACGCACCACTGAGCAGCACAGTCCCGTAAGGCCCTAGGAACCGCAGAGGCCCCCCTGGACCGACCCCGAACTTTATGGCCGCGTCGAACTGCCGCCCGATCGTGTCATCGATAACGATCCGTTGGCGGCTTCTCGAACTGTCTTCAGGACGGCTCCGTCGTACCAACTCTCCTGTGAGAACCCACCGGGTACCCAGCACCATGTGACCGGCCAACTCCACTCTCTCTGTGCGAGCCTGGGCTGCGGTTCTCTCCACAGCGTGCCCGCCGGGTACCCAGCACCATGTGACCGGCCAGGTCCAACTCCACTCCTTCTGTGCGAGCCTGGGCTGCGGTTCTCTCCACAGCGTGCCCGCCGCTGGCGCTCGCTCCGTTCATCAACCGGAAGCACCCATTCATTCGGCGGCCATGTTTTCGGCGGCTTCATTCTGCCAGGCTGGTGGGGTCGATCAGTCGTGCGTCGCCGGCGCCGCGAGACGAGGTGGCGCCGCGTCGCCCCCGACGGCGACCCCGTGACGGTCCTGCCCGTCCTCGGCGACACCAAACGAACCCCATCGCGGCGCCGCCTTCAATATGCCCGCGGCCGAGGGCGCCCCAGCTGACACGGACGCAATCATACCCCGTCAGATGGCGGCGCAGAGCCGATGACAAAGTACCAGGGGCGGCCGGCCCCGCCGCCGGCAATATGATCAGCGGCAGACGCAGCAGACTGAGGGAGATGCAAGGTCAGCTGCGAGGTCAGCCGAGAGGGAACGCTGATCAGCAGGGGTCACCGAACGTGGAGGGCGCGTTGATATTTGAGGGATGTAGCAGCAGAATCGGCAGTGATTGCATTGTTCGAAGCCTCTCATGCGTGGGGCGCCGAAGTTCGCTGGCTCGGAAAGGTTGTAAATCAATGAAAGGTTATAGCAGAGGTCACGAAAGGTTAAGGAAGATAACAACGAGTTGAGCAGCACTTTGTACGTATCCCGAGGAAACTTTGCCGAGAGTGTTACAAACACCAAATGGCATGCCAGTGGGCAGTTGTAAATAAAGCAAAAACGAAGCAGAGTGCCAAATATTTAATTTTAGCACTATTTTGTTGCATAGCGGCTTAGCACACAATCACCGAAGATTCATCGCCCGGAGCACAACCACCAACAAATTACTATAGAACAACCGCTGTGTTCAATGGCCGGTCTAACGAGCCCACGCTGAGCTGGAGGAGCATCCGGTCTTTGCAGAGGGGCCGGAAATGAAGGACTGATCCCCGGGCAGCCAGGGATGCAGGGCCGATTAGCCACTCCTCTGACACGGAGAGGGCGGAAGCCCGGCCCATGTACCGAGAATAGGCATGGGATGAGATAGCGGCGCACGGTAATCAGTGGATGGCAAGAAGAAAGAAGAGGGCGGACAGCTTGCCAAGATGCGATACGGAGACGATTAGCTGCTCTCTTGATCTAGAGGATAGCTAATATAAACAGCTCTGAAGAAGAAATGCCGTAGTTTTCTAAAAGATAGACAGTCAATGAGCCGATGATGATGATGATTGGGGTTTTAGGGCGGGCCGACAACAAAGGTCACATGCCGCCCATCAATGAGTCGACATTTGATTTAAGCTAAATCGAGGCAGCAAAGTTTCGTCAAGTCAGAGACATCCGATGAACGAGCGGCGAATCAATATGCGCTCTGGAGGAGGGGATCCACTCAGCCCGAAGGTTTTTCAAGAATATTGGGAAACGGCGTCGCGCAACGCACGCGACGCCCACCGTTTCTTGCATACCTGTGTGTAATTCAACTTCCCACTTAATGTGCAATTCTTGACCTCAGGTCATCTCAGGTCATGTCATCAGACCAGGTCACGTGATGAACCCAACTCCAAAGTTTTGCGGTCGTACTACAGCCATAGTTTTTGACCGATCTGTTTCAAACATACATGATTTTATAAGGTCATAGATACCTACGATTTGTGCTTCTCTCATGTTGTATATTAATATCGGTGACCTAGAGTCGGGAAAATTTCGTGACCTCCTATTGTATGTAAGTCGATGGGGAAATGTTCAAATGCTTTATATTCCGGGTATGCATGATATCAGTCCAGTTTCTTCTAAATCATGTTATCATAGGATATTATTGATTATCCAGGTGCAATTTGTGTTTAGTAACCTCTATAGGGTCAGCTAAGGTCATCCAAGGTCACCAACACTTCGTTAATAATAGCTCTCGACACAATGAAGTGAAACCAGCAACAACGCTTTAATCCCGTCAAGACAAGTGTCCCAGTATGCAGAATGACGTACTCAGATCACCACTTGACCTTGATCTGAGGTCAAATTTCTCAGTTTACCTAACTTGCTCAACGTGAAAATGATTCTAATCTCCTTGACGAGACAAATATGACGGTGTCAAACAAATAACTTGATCTTCATTAGGTGAAAGGTTATTTGCAAAATAAATTGTTTGTCAGAAAAATATCTACAGGAAATACGAATTTTAGGTAACTATGCCTTTTTGACCTTTGATGAACTCTGGACTCTTTTAGAGCCTATACTATTGACCTAAGCTCAAATTAAGTACACTTCTTCATTTCATATTTTAAGGACTTTCTATTATGTTTCTGTTTGTTGCTAGCTAGCACATAGTTCCCGATATATTTGGCGGTTTCTGGAGCAGTAGGTATTAAATCTGGAAAATCTGACCAGTGATGGCCTCTTGTGACCTCAATATTGACCTGAGCTGAAAAAGACTGATTTCGATGGAGCTTTTCTCGAGCTGTCTAACACCATTTTCTGCTTGTCGCTACGTTGCGTGGTTTTCGAGATATTAGGCGGGCAAAATCCGCCCCTCCCCTCCTGGGCGTATAATCATCAGACGCCCTTCAGGGCGCATGCTTATTTTATCAATGTAAATAGCAGCGTAACTTTTGTGTCTTCGTAAATTACAACACATCCAGAACAAATTTCTCTTTCGGTAATTTCACCCTAGACGCAAAGTTCCCGGCAGTGTTTAACACTCACACGTTGTGATGTACTGCTTCGGCAAGTTAACGGATTTCATCCCAGAGCAGGGCGACTGAAAAATTGGGTCATGAAACTCGACATGCTTCTGCGATCCTTCATCCTGACGAGAACAAATCGCCCGGGGGCCTAGAATCTCCCTAAAGGAATGACACCATTAACCATGACAAACGCTCATGTCTGGCCGGATGCAATCAGCAGGACATGTAAATTATACCGCGGGGAATAGGCTGTCCCGACGGAGTCGCAGCCGTTGGCTCCCTATCCGTGTGGCGACAAACTTCACTGTCGCACGTGGGTGAAATATTGGCGCTGTTTGACTTGGTGGGGTGATCTCAGGAAAAGAAAAAGCTCAGACTAGCTTGTCGGTAACACGCATCTTTCGACTAACGTGTCGTGACCTAAGCAGGTGACAATAAGTGAATTGCTTGTTAGGCTAAGAATGCCTGTCTGGCCCCTAATATCAGGATTCGTGGGCACGTCTGCGAGAAGGGTATCGGGTTAACCTGTTAAATCGAAATAATCTCACGCGTTGTGAGTCTTTAATGAAAGGATATGATCAGACGGACCTGTCAGGTCACGGCCGTCGAAGCTGCGGACGTTGAGGGGAGGATATGGTCAGACTGACCTGTCAGGTCACGGCCGTGGAAGCTGCGAACGTCGAAGCAGAGACTGACGAAAGCCAACACGTACTCGGCGATCCGACCCGTCGTCAAGGGGTAGTCTTTCCGACTGCGGAGGAAAAGACGGACATGGCTGCTGGTGAACGGTGATATTTGGCTCAATAGACGCACATTGATGGCGATGGGTACAGTTACACAGTTGCAGAACATTGTATCAAATTCGATATTAACATACTTATATCATCAAACAAGTTAATCATTACAAGCAAAAATGCTGATAATGTGCAACAACCGAAACGAATAATAACTCTGATCGCTGTTTAGCAATATGAGAAGACTGGAGTCAAATTAATATTTTTTACTCTGCTTAGGGATATTCGTCAAACATGTAGGATCCAAACAGCTCAAAAACGTACTGTCAGTGCTATTGTAACATGACGCTGAACGCATCGCTCAACCAGCACAAACATTATCAGTGAACTCGGTGAAAAAGACACAACACAAGCAGTGAACCCGTTCACTTAGTAAGTGGGAACATATGGTGCTGGTGTTGTGGCGGGGTGATGTGGAATGCCGAATATATGCAATGCACGTGCTTAACATTGAACGTCCCGGGTATCCGAAGACTTCCATTCCCTAAATCCCCAAACAGCTACATCGAACATGCAATTCATTGAACATTGAGTAACATGCATGCATGATTGATACGTGGGTGGCGACAACAGTCAGCTTTGACTTTGATCGCACAATACCATGCATGCATTAGAACACATGCATTTTCAAAGATAAATATAACATATTCTTTCGTTTTTTACTGGTCAGTTAATTTTATTCGCTTTGCTCATACATTTGACTACCGGCACAGGCATCACATTTATTGTATTTTTTTCAATTAAACAGAGCAGTTGGGCATATATGAGGTTTGGAGGTCGAAGGTTTGACTATCCCTTTAATGTTTGGGAACTTTATAAAGCTTGACATACATGATTTATTAACGTGGGAAGCTGTTTTTCTTAATGATAATAGCAACCATCCGTTTAAATCGAACACATGTATAGCCAGGGGAATCGTTTGGACTGCTTTTAGTCCACACCAACGACAGGGCCCTCAATATATATATATCTCTCTTAAATCGGTAACCCGGCTGAACAAAGACAGTAATAGGCCCCCAGTTACAGTGTTATCACAGTGATAATCCCTTAGGATATGGACTGCTAACAGGTTCCCCTGTAAAAATTGCCTCCATGAAAGTTGACTGCATATAAGATTGGTCTTCAAATATCACTGTAACTGGTGGAGCTGATGGCTGGAAATGGCTCATAAACTACCACGAGGCTGGGCCCACGAGACTCATTCTCTGCCGAGTATAACACGGCCAGTGACTGAGCTCCGGGCCCATTTTCTTCTACTGACAGGAAACGACGCGCCCGGATCTCTGACAGAGATGAGGATGATGATTTAGAGTGCGCTGCTCGAGATGTACGAGATTGCCGCGACGAATTTCATTATGCAGTCTCATATGTTTTAGTATTAAACCTTCTCTTCCAGAAAAACAGAAATCAAATTAAAAATGGCAGGCATGGTATAGTTACAGTCACCTGTCACTAAATTGTTGCTGTTTTCCTTGATGTAATATTGTATCACATCTAAAAACTAGTTTGTCTTCATACAAATGTGAAAAAACCCGTAAGCAGCGAACATTTACTTCGTTAAAGAAGACATTGCTTGCTGTCCCTGAAATACGCTTCTAATGCGTTTTCAACCCCCTTTACGATCGGGTATTCACGGTAGGTAGGTATGTTGAGGGTGGTCTTACGATCGGGTATATATTATGATCGGGTATTCACGGTAGGTAGGTATGATGATGGTCTTACCTGCAGATGGAGTACGGCCTGCGAGTTGTGGTTGTGCCATTTTCAGTCGTATTCGACGCCGGCGGGCCGCAGCCCCAGTTCTCTCTGGCTTTCTGAAATCTGGCAAGCTCGGGAGTCCAATATAGCTCAGCTGTTGTGCCATCAGGAAGTATTGTGATAGGAAATAAAGGATGGCGAGGAATTGGTTCGGTCAACAATGCTTAATTTTATCGTTTGCTATCAGCTACACGCAGGATGCTAAAAAGTTCCATGCAAACGTTAGAAAATGAAATTTTAAGTTGTAATTGCATACGCCTAAAGGTTTTGACCAAAATCGGAAGGTGCTTACATCGAGGCACGTGTTGTGTATTCTCTCATTCGCTTGTATAATTTATCGATAATAATCAAGCCTATGAAGCTCGCAGCAACACGTACATCCTGCAACTGATGTGGGAGTCACGTGAAAGGCTCCACTGGGATGTCCCCAAGCCTCCAGCGACAGAAAGGCTTGTTAAGACACCGACAGGAATCATTAATCAGGCCGGAGCTCGAGTCAATGATGTTATTCCAACTGTACCCGAACAAATCTCCAGATAAGGGCTGCTCTTTCTCGAAATTTAAGTCAATAGCCGTTTGCACGATGGTTTATTTTGTGCGAAATGTTTTAAAATGTGTCAGTGGTAGCCGTCTTCACGATGGGCTAATTTGCGAGAAATATTTCAACCCTCTCCGTATCGGACCGTAGGGCGAGGGTTAAAACATTTTTTTTCGCCAATTAGTCCATCGTGAAAGCGGCTAATACTAAAACATTTTAAAACATTTTAAAACATTTTAAAATGTTTTAAAACATTTCGCGCAAAATAACCCATCGTGAAAACGGCTAATACCTTCCTAACAGAAACAGCTCATTCGCCAGAAAGAGCAAACAATGCATTGCGTATATTTCTGCATATGTAGTCTACTTTCCAAGCTGAAAGCTCATTTCGCTAGAAAGAGCGAACAATCCTATTACGTATATTTCTGCATATGAAGTCTTTATTGTGCATACTGAATCGGCTAGCAGGATTGGTGACAGATATTAAAATATATTTGGCTTTAGTTTGATAATATCACTTGTATTCACCATGATTGCTTAATAATTTGAAAACGCACTTGAGTTTACATTGAAAGCAAGTCTGCTTTGCTTCTGTACTGAAAGTATATTGGAAAAAGGTTGCTATGTTTAAAAGCCAAAAAGTCTGCATTTGCTTACATTCAGGTTCAAAAGGACTATATCCATTAGCGACTAGAGTTTTGCAGGAATAAACATTTTATATAATTTGCCGCTCCCTTCGAACTGCTGATGCGGCCAACACTTTCTAGATTGAAGCGCGAGTATCAAGCAGACTATAGCAAATTGAAGCAAACTTGTTGTTTGTCGTGCCCGTGTCACATCCAGGCTCGATGCTTGCTTGTCTCAGAAGTATGCTAACAGCGCTGAGTGTCCGTGGCTGTAAAGGTTGTGTCTGAGACCACCGCTCTGTCCTTTCCGCCGGCAGGAGCTGACGGTCCGTCTCATCAGTCTGCAGACCATTTATCTCGCCAGGGTGAACCAGTAACAGATTTCATTACCGGACAGGACTATCGACCTGTGTGGGATATATGGGCTGATGACCTGATTTCAATCAGTGCCCGTGATCTGGCCCAGATGTAATGTGATCGGTAAACGATATAAAACGGCGAGATTGGATCAGATTAATGGACGTGATTTACACCGACAAGGTGTGAAATGTGTTAAATTGACGATGGTTATTGTACTGGTCTCATTTGTCCTTGCTGCAAAAATAGTTGCATACGTCTTGAGCTTGAGTTTCATAGGTCAAAAATACATAATAGGCACTCTTTAAGGATATGGAGGCTTTGTGCACCGGCTCCGTTTTGTCATAATCTCCTCACTAAATATCATTAAGCCGTAGTAAGAATATGTCGTGGCGAATTGAGAGGAAGGGTAAGCCAATGCATTACGAAACACACTCATTACTCATGCACGAACTACGCACACCTATTGTATCTGCAGTGTTGCATGCCGCATGCACACCACGCTAAAACATAGACGCAAAAGGTGCAACTGAACCACGGCATGCTTTCTATCGATTCACAAACACATGCTCACGATACTGACAGTCATCAATTCTTATCATCTTTACGTTTGCCCGCGCAAGGCACAAACGAGATATAACCTACGCAAGAGCTGCAGTATCTGATTTGCCTTAATTCAGGGCGGATCCAGCCCTCGTGGGGGGGGCAACTTTTCCGGCAAAAAGGTACCCCATTTTTTTTTCTTTCAACGAATTGGGCTTTTCACCTTATTCTGGCATAGAGATTACAAAATACTATTTTTTCCGAAAACAATACATTTTTTTAATACTTTTTCGGATAAAATTGCAAAAAATCGGGGAAAAAATCGGAAAAAACTTTTTTCGTTTTTTTGGTAAAAAAATTCGGCGAAAAAAAATCACTTAAAACACACAGACACCATTTCCGTAGCATATACACACGTAGGTAATTAATAATAACGTTTATCTCATACCAACTCGCAAGGGCGTCACCGATAATTTATTGAGGGCGTCGGATGAAATGACGAAAAAAAACGTATATCCGTTTTGTCTCGTGCATGCCTTTGCAGCATGTTTTTAATGTGGATTTCCATGTAAAATACGCATTTGGTTTTGATGTTAGGTACTTTAGGTGGTTTAGGGGCCGATGTCCACGTCATATCGCTTCGCGTCGCCTTTGTTCGGAACTCGGCAAGCCATGCTAACTTGTAGCCAGTCTTGAAAATTAACCCCTCGCCCTCAGAGGGCCTGACAGCCTCCCTGATGCTTTTCTGAAATCCACTTTTTACTTCATGCGGCGCATCTTGCTGGAATTTCACTAGCTGACGTTGACAACATTATACGTATGTGGCAAAAATTTCACTGAAATTAGCGTTCAAGCCATTTGGGAGGAAAATGGACGTTTTAGTTGACAATTATAGTTGGTGGAAGACTGTAAACTATATTGTAAAAATCGTACGAAAATAGATATTTTGCAGCAATTGCTAAAAGAAAGAGACAAAGATCGGAAAATTGCAATTTTAATTAGGAAAGGCCAAAATCGGAATTTTCCGAAATCTTGGGTTTCCTAACCCCTAAAAACTTGAAAAAATGGGAATCACTAAAAAAAATGTTAAAGATTTAAAAAAGATAAGTGAGAGAACTAAATAATGGGAAAATTACCAAACCAAATTTAAAGCAAATGACTTGCAATAAACTATTTTGTGATGAGGATGGCCCTAAGTGTACGAAACTTCATACGTCATTTTTTTAATCACTATTTTGTTTTAACTTTATTTTGATCAGGATACCGACAAATAAATTACATTTCTGTATTTCTTGAGACAAAAACTGGTCAAGTGCCAAGCTTTTTATTTATATTATTAATTCTCATTTTGAGGTTTACCTGACGGAGAAAAACGCTATTCTTGAAGGTTGATTCGAGTCTAGTCATTTCACTTGCTTGGAAGTCACCAATGACTGAACCTAAAAATTGCATAACGTTTAGATTCCTCACATGACAGGGCAACATGCTGGCTCTAAAACCGCGTTGCCTCTATGATGCTTGGTTTGGAAGTTAACAGGGAATCCTGTTAGCCCCCCCCCCCGTACGGGCGAAGGTGGAAAACGGTAAGGCGAGGGTTAATATTGTATGAAGTGGCCCTGGGGCGAGGATTACCGTCAAGGAGAGCTCTGCATACACCTTACATGAAATTAATTTTCAATCTTTCTCAATTGTTAAGCTATTGCAAAACTGTGGTGATGCACGGAAGCGGCGCGAAATTTTTAGAGTTTTGTAAATTGTGAATAGCTGAATTTTACTGCTTCAAAGCTATTTTAACTATAATTGTTATCTTTCCTCGGGTACCAGGACTCACCATGTTAATACCAAATAGTACCAAATCAGTCCGCTTATTGAACAATGGCGTATTCACTGATGTCTGGCGGGGGGGGGGCAAAAGAATATGTTGCCCCACCCTTTTTCGCTTTGGGGGGGGGCATTGCCGGGATTGCCCCCCCTTTGGATCCGCCCCTTGCCATTATAGTTATGTTATTCTAAGTGAGCAGTCTAATATGTGTAAATGATAAATGTGTTGACCGGTCTCAGGTCGACTCACCCCCACATGTCGACGAGGAAGTTGATCTGCAGCTGTTTTATGGTGAGCTCGCGCTCCACGCCGCTCAGAGCAGACGAGTTGGTGAGACTGACGGCGATCACCGCCTTGGACGTCTCAGGGCCCCAGCCATGGTCTGGCTGCTGCTTAGCCAGTACCTGAGACCAGCGCCCTAGCCGCCGCGTCTGCTGCCGACGAGCCGCCCTCCGCTGAAGACAGGTCAGGTGAGGTCAGGTCAGGGCCGGGCAGGGCAGGGCCGGGCAGTGCTGGTCCAGATAAAGCGTGACGAGCTACATCAATTCGGGTCGATTCAAATTAGATCACGGCATGTTTCAAGACAATGTCGCAGTTGAGTGAGATGAGCTCATTTGACATACAACCGACTACCGAGCTGAACAAATGAGCTCGACACAGTCACACAATGGTGTCATCGGTGTACGACACTGCACCACGACGCGGGTGAGACAGTGCTGGTTACATAATTCTGTCACGAATCCGTCCACGGTAATATCACGAGAAGCCATGGGTCTCTCATTTTGACAGTAAACGTAAATGTGAGTCTAGGCGAGCTAACTTTCTGGCGATAGCGGGCCAGTTTGCGGCAAAACTTCGACAAAGTAACCGCACTCTGTACTTTATGGACGCCCTTTGGCCCGTTTCCACGGCCACTCCAAGCGCAAACTGTCATTGCCATGAAAATGTCTCAAGAAAGGTCAACGTCTTTTGGTGTCAGACTGTGCTGAAGGTCTTTATCAAAGCAGATTTTGTCATAAACGCAACACTATACCCGTCGAACAGGTATGTCATATTTATAGAAGTTTGCACAAAAAGAGATCGAGGCTCGCCGTTAACTCAGCTATTTAGTCTTTATTAATGCCTGTAAAATATCGATTAAATATGCATGCCCAAATAATTGATGCTAATTTCGCCGTTTTATTTTGAAGCCCCACATAAACGAAGCAAACATCTTTTCTCGGAATGGGTTTCCGCAGTAAAGCATTTTGTTCTCGATGCTCTTATCTTCCCGGCGCTGATTGGTTCTCCATTCGTCTTCGTTCCCTGACTCACGATACGGCTCCCAATAAGGAGCCCTGCGCCGTCTGCCGGTGGTTAACTCGCCTGAGCGATGCTATTGGTACCAATGGCCGCAGCCGGCGTCCCTATCTCGCTTCCATTAGGCAGCGTAAAGCCGAAATTGTCCGCGATTTCACGCCGCCGACGTTTAATAGTGGCGTCACTATACCGAGATAGAATGACAGTTTCACGGTAATCGGTAGAATGTCAACTCTACCGCAGCCATCACCGGATATCGCCTGCATTTACTAGTCAGTGTGGCTTTAACAGGGGATAATGAGCTGCTGAATAATGACGTCCTAGATATAGGGTGTTAATGGGCGTACCTAATCGCGGAGGATGAGACACATTTAAGCAATTATGACCAAGGCCCTACGACAATTGCATTGAAAGCGAGCTGTTGGTGATTCGGGATTGTGGATCTAAAGTAAATCAAATCATTTGAGCTGATCGGACGTTTTTTGTGCGACTCAAGCAAGTTTTTGACTGGATGACGATTAAAAAGAGGAGAAGATGTATATAAGTTATAACATTAAAGGGGGAAAATTCACATCCGGTTGAGCAATATTTGTGCGATAACGGTACTTTACGACTGTTGCCGATAAAACCATAGGTAAGTGGACTTCTCCTTTCTTCTGGGACTCTATCCAATAAACAAGAGTGATGAGCCGACTCTTGGTCGGCTGACACCCCATTAATCTTACACACCATGTTACAAAATTATACCACGGGGACCATTTTGTGTCGGACAGAATGTCTGTGGGGCCATGTTACAGGTTCTGAAACAGCTGACTGGGTGACAGGTCTACGTGCCTTGGCAACCAGTCTCAAAACCAATTACCGAAAGTAATATATTACTCCAGTTTCGAAACCTGCGTTAGTTTAAAAAAAGTCGGGCTTTAGTTTTCGCGAAATCCGTATAATTATGTATTGCAGACTTAATTATGCTCCAAGTTCAATAGTTAAGTCAGGGGCAGACAGCCAACGTAAGCAAGCAATATTTCCACCTGATCCATAATAACAGGACATTGTCATGGAGGACAGAGTTACAGCTGTTAGTTGCACTTGGTTAACCCGGCAGTCACTGGGGTATTTCTGTAACACGAGTCACTGGGGGGGGCTTTTTTAGCCCCCCTGTATCTTCGGAACCAATCAGACGATCGCGCTGAACCAAACGGCAACCGATAGACCAAGAAAATTCATCGACGTAAAATAATTTGTGTTGCCCTAGAGGTCAGTGGTGACGTCACAAGTCAGGTCAAAGGTCAAAATTTAAAGACAAAATTGTATAGACCATTATTTTCCATCAAAGCAATTGGTTGCAAACCATTGATCCACCCAGATTGCTCTAAAATGTATGTGAAACACATCCAGAAATTGAGCTAATCCCGGGGATTTTGCGCACCAAAATGCAAGGTCAAGGGTCAGGGTCAACAACAAGGTCAACTAATAGCCCAAAAGTTATACGAAGTCATTGCAACACATGTTGTACATACATTTTACGTGTAGGACCACGAAATTGATTACTCATTTTAACCCTGATTTAAGGTACGTGTGAATGAAAAGGTAAGTAAAAGGGTCAAAGTCATTGTCACAAAAGCTTCAAAATTTGAAATTGATTAAATACCAGATAAATCAATACCATTTTTTCTAGACCGGATTTGGTCTCAGAAATACATTGCTGCTCTTTATTTGTCATGTATCTGGTCAAAAAAAAGGTCAAAAATGTACATTTCAAAATTTGAGCGTTCGAGCGAATGTCCATAACCTTAAATGTCATCACTCCGTCGAAAATACAGATGTCATTTTTGAAATTAGGTATGGTTGTTGAATATGTATAGTTATTTACATATATTCCGTTTTTTTTTAATATCTTGAAACATTTTGATTTTTTGTCGATTTTTCAAAAAAAAAGTAAATTTTTTGAACATTTGGGTTTCAAATATCACTTTTTTTCCAAAAATCTGAGAAGCCATACTTGTAAGCCCTGACATTTGCTATATTCTCCTTTTTCGGATTTCATTTTGTCTATACATGACATCTCGTACAGTCTCCTAAAGTTGAGCTGATTTTGGGTGTTCAAAATCGTGTGTAGTGACGTCACTAACTTCGCTTTATCTAAAAAAAATACTACGAAATTAAAAAAAAAATGCACAGGGTGTGAAAAAGATGCGCGGTCAGGTACTAAAAGTTTAGCGTTGATAGCTGCATTGTTTCGTTACATATTTTACATATTCCTCAGGGGGGCTAAAAAGCCCCCCCCCCCAGTGACTCGCGGGTTAACGTAATTAACGCTTACCTCATACATGACAACTCATAAATCATGCTTACAATTTTATTGCTGACTTTTGCAATTGTGT
Organism: Semibalanus balanoides; assembly: GCA_014673585.1. Lineage (NCBI taxonomy): Eukaryota > Metazoa > Arthropoda > Thecostraca > Balanomorpha > Balanidae > Semibalanus > Semibalanus balanoides. Next base: position 51,931 of record VOPJ01012002.1, on the reverse strand, counting down.
GTGATGCAAAATTAAATTATATGCGATACAATTTAATTTTGCATCACACACAGGATTGACGTTTACACAGGATTGACGGATTGACGTTATTGACGTTATTGGATTGACGTTATTGGTCAGGTGACGTTATTGGATTTTGACGTTAGTCCTATGGGAGTGGGGTGTGAGCATGAGCAAACACCTGACTGCCCTCCAAACATCTGGCTGGCCCTAACTCAAAGTTTTGTGGTGACGCCCCAGTGAACATCCAAATATAGTTGTCTGCGTTATTTGATGGGAATATTTCGTCACACACAGTTGGTACATTCCTACAGGAATAGGATCACCCAGCTCAACTGACACTGCAGCCGCTGGGCTAAGCGATATACCTACCTACCGGCCCACTTAATCCGGTAGATTCCCCAGCGAATAGAACGAACCACTTTGACTAAAATGACACCTGGAAACGGCCTCTCTCAGCGTGAGAGGAAACTAAATCCCAGCCAGCGAGATACTGCCATTTCGGCCGGGCCACCTAACCGGACCAGCATTGGTGAACGCCGAACGTCTGAATTAGCGATGGCCGCTGCTCTGAAGCGTTAACGATCCACTCCTCTCCTCCGGACTGTCTGCACTGCACTGTCTGTCTGCTGCAGGCACGTAGCCAAGGGAGGGGCGCGGCGGAGGCGGCCGACCCCCCCCCCCTTCCCTGGAGGCCCGGTGAGCGCCGAAAAGGGCCGACGAGACCGCGCGAAGCGCGGTATCTTGAGTCGAAGACCATGCAAAGCATGTTATTTAAAGAGTTTAGAGCACTTCAGAGGTTCTTTAGGGCCACCGGGGCCCTCTCTGAAAGACCAAAGGCCCTTAAATGTTAATAAGAGCCCTGTGCATGTCGGAGAGGCCCTGGACTAAATGAAAGGGTCCTTGAGAGGGTCAAGAGCACATCTAAATCTCAAGAGGGCCCCTGAGCACATCTAATGGGCCCCTTAGCCAGCACAGAGGGCCCTGGGAAGGTCGGAGGGCCACTGGGGAGGTCGAAAGGACCCTGAGCGGATCAGAGACCCCTTGAACACGTCGAATGGCCCCTAGCCAGCACAGAGGGCCCCTGGGCAGGTCATAGGGGCCCCTGGGCAGACCGTAGGGGCACCTAGGCAGGTCAGAGGGACCCCTGAGCATGTCGGTAGGGCCAAAAAGGAGTCAGCGCAGTTCCTTACCAGGTTGGAAGAGCCCCTGAGCAGGCTGGAAGGCCCTAGCCAGACTAGAGGGTCCCTGAGAAGTTCAAAGAGTGCACTTGCAGGTCAGAGGGACCCCTGGTCAGACCAAGAGTCCCTGGGCGGGTTAGAACGGCCAATGAACATGAAAAATAAGCCCCTCGCCAGTACAGAGGGAGCAAACCTTTTCATCCGTTCTAACGGGCCCTTTCAACGCTCGGGAATGGGCCCTTTCAAAGCTCGGGAATGGGCCCTCTCGAGGCGAAATCCTGGCGAAATCCTAGCCCCTGGGAGAAATCCTGACTACGTGCCTGGTAGAGACCCTTTTGGGGCGCCGTCCTCGAACGAAACCCTGGCTTCGTGCCTGGTTCATGTGCCTCTGAAGGTCCTGAGGGTCCTGTTCCAATCCAGCTCACCAAAAGTTGAAGAAGAAAAGGCGCATCACACAATAAAGTGGCCAAAATCCGCAAAGTTTCCATATCCATTTTTGTTGGAGGGGCATTTTAAACACTAGGAAAGGGCCCTTTTGAGGCCCCCCCCTTGACGAAATCCTGGCTACGTGCCTGACTGGCTGCCTGGTCCTCCGCACTGACTGGTTCTCTGCACTGTCCAATGTCCATCGGATGCCATAGCCGATGGAGCAACAGAGCAATCAGCATAACCGGTAATGTGAAAGCAATCTATTGGAAGATATTGTAGATTGTAAGATATTGAAGATATATGGCTCATGCACTCAAAAACCTCGATTAGGTCCTTTGACCTGAACGTGTGACATGTGATCTTAATTCCGAATTTGTGTATTAAGGATGGAGCAACCACAGGCCCGGGGCCCAGTTACGGCTGAAGTCAATTTTTTTCGAGTATGCTTCAGATGTGTCTTATTGGGAGCTTCAGAATGTCGCCTTGTGCGTTTTTCTGTGATCATTGGTTCGGAAAATAACCAGAGGGGCGATATTCGCCCCCCCCCTCCTACTCCTCCCCTCCCTATCAATAAGGACAGGTGAGCGCTTTGCTTCAGGCAATAACACACGATAATTTAACTATGCGAAACACGTACAGTCAGCAATAGTAGTTCTGGAGAAGTGCGCGTCTTACACACGTTCCTCGCATCGTGAAGCATTCATTTCAACAACTTGGAGATATGTCTTCTTTTGTTGTAGCGATGTTTTGATCGCAGCAGCTCGTAACAAATGCAGTGCAGGCATTCAGAATGTATGGGAATGTAATTAGATCACGCTATAGTTCGAAACGAGTTCACGTATTGGTCATACTTCGAAGTCGATGCACGAACACATTCTATCTCACGTGTTTACAAAGCACCGGGTTCTTCTGGGACGGCGGAAATATTTCTTTTAATAGCACGGGGTGTGCTCCGATATGATGGAAATGGTGGGTACTGCGTATACCGCCGCGGCCTATCAATTCCACCGCACTCCAATTTTAGCACCGAAAACATCGCACTAGGCTTACCGCGGGCGGCGCGGGGGAACGATTCGGCCGATTTCCGCGGGCCTGCAGCGCGGGCAGCTCAACATTACACATTACGCGAGATTAATATCCGTTCTTTGAAAGGACGCGGGCTGTAAAGCGGACGTTAAATCGCGGTTCGCTTGGCCGGTCGACAGTAATAAGCTTCGCAGTATGTCATCGGACGGAAGCTGGCCGAAGAACAGCCGGCAGCCACCATCGAAATTAGCCCTTATATCTCTCAGCACGGCCGCCTTATTGCAAACATAATTTGTGTAACTGTATCTGGTCTCCATCCAAGCGCACCGCACATCTTTATCCAGCTACCATAATCTTCTCATAAGCCTGCCTTCCTTTCTCTATCCCGGATCCTCATCCATCCCTCCATCTAAACTTATTTTCACAGTTGCCTCTATTTCCATCAGCTTCCTATTTGAGATTCTCCGCCACAGAGCCAATTCCTTAGCGGCGGCAGTTCACCGCGGTGGCAATGCATTCTCGGATGTCATGAGCGACTCCGTCTCCGGCTGACGTTTATCCTGAGCCGGCGATGCCGGTCACGTGTGACTCGTGTGCGCGCCTTCTGATGCTACCGCCGCCCCGCTGCCGTCAAATAACCGTACATAATACCCCACCCGGGCACCGTCCGACGGCCTAACTGAGACCAGTGTCCGTCAGGAGGCCGGCAAACGATATTGCCGGCTTGGGCTTAGTGGTGAAGTTGAAGGTCTTGGGATCAGATTGTGCACTTGCTACCGGTCGTGATGGTGTGTTGGCTTTACTCGCTTCAGTCTTCCGCTCACAGCACGCTGAACCCTTGCGCCATGCCTCTGTCTAACATAAGCCTATGGGACGGAAGGTCTGCAGGGGTCGTGATATCACCATTGCCCGAATACTAAGTAGACCTGCAAAATTGGCTTTGTCTAACAAGGTTATGGAAAGTTGCAACGCCCGTGCTCAATATGCAGGTTTCCTTGCCATACACATGTGCACTTAAGGAATGAAGTTACTTGAAAAAAAAGAGAAAAGTTCAGAAATGATGAAGAGAAAGCAAGAAATAAAGTATCCATATTACTAGTAAGTCAAAGAACCTACTATTTACCGGCGGGAATAAAGCAATTAAAATGTCAATTTATTTGGTGATAATGTCATATTTTTTCCTCAGTAATGCGAAATCAGTGGCTGAGAAAGCCGCAACGTCATTGATTTAGTAAGGATCGTGTCGTAATACATGGGTGGTACTTGCCCAAGTACTTGTTGAAGATGCCGGAAAATACAACGCTTTGAAAACATCACAGTACTTGCTTTAAGTAAGTATTCGTCACTATTAGATTTCACTATGAAAGTGTAAGTGTCCGCCATCATCGCTCACTGTCCGTGCTCTGGGGCGTCTGAGTCCGTCTGGATTATGTGTCACAAGTCATGCCGGGCGGCTGCGCGGGGCGGCAATCAAAACACGGCATCGCGGCTTACTGGTGCGAGTGGGGTTGGTAGTGGGGAGGGGACAGATCAACCATTTGTACGCGAGCCTGGAAGTTCAGGCCAGGTGAAACGTTTCTACGCATACGCTACAAAACGTTGTTTTAGAAAAATGTTTATGAAGATTTAAACATCAAAATCACTATGCATAGCAATTAACTTGACAAAGTTTCATTCTGCAATAAAAGAATGAGGTACTGAAACAGTATAGTTTTGTCCAGCAGTCTCCACTTTCCCAAGTCTTACGTATTGTTGGTCATAATCATACGTCAGCTCAGCCAAAATCAGCCAATCAGCGATTGGAGTTACCGGGTAATACCGGTCCCGACTTTTAGGACTGAATATTAAATAATTAAAGAGGTTTCTTGGAAAATGTGTAAGGTCAACAAGTCATTTTCGAGCAATGCAACGCACAATTTGGCTATCTCAACTCAAAACCTAATGTTAAAGGTGAACTAATTCCTTTAAAGCATTCTTCATGGGATATGCTTTTCCTTCCCAAGACCGACAAAATCCGCTTTTCACCAGCGTTGCAAAGCACAAGAGTTCGAGCCTATTGCTGCTATCGGCTATCTCGGCAGGGCTTTGGAATTTGATTTTTGCTGTGGAAAGCCACTAGTTCGCGTGTTTTCTGACTGATCACCGGCGTAGATCTGTCTCAGAGGATGCAAACAAGGAGACCGCTGCCCGTGTATATCTCCGCTGAAAGGCATGCTGTGCGACTGCGTAGAGTAGGTACAGCGTATGGCACAGTGCCGCCGCACAGAGCTCCAAAAGGTAGACAAATAGACAAAAACCTGCTCCACAGTAGGAGGAGCCTTTAAATTCACACCAGAAAAGCAGAACACAGATGCTACCCATCTATCGAGAGTTTCTGAGGATCGCAGGTCTGAAGACTTTTGATAGGAAAATAATTTATACGTGATGTTATTCGTCGGATGAAATCAAATTTTCCCCAGTCGTGCTGCGAGGTTTCGTTATGGTTTTCTTTGCCTCTAGTCCCCTGCCGACCAGCTGACAAATGCCGACTCTGACGCACACAATGAGGCCATCCTTTGCCAGTGACAGTTTGAGGCACTTCGGCACTGCGGAGGAGAAGAAGCGCAGCCTGATGTGGCGGCAGCGGTGGCGGCTGCGGCAGTGGCTGCGGTGGCTGAAGAGGTGGGAGGAAATCAGCCATCCGTGAATGAGTAAAAAGTTCAGCTCGGGCCGTTACGGTTCTATCGATCTCTTTTAGTAGTCAGCTCTCAAATGGGATTGTTGAGGACAGATATAAAACATTGAGCGCATGAGAGAGGAACGAGCGATCAAGTGTGTATTGTAGAGCTCACTTCAGTTCGCACAAGTTCCAGCATTCATAGGTACAGTGACGCATGCAGAACCTGTATGTAGCATCCATGCCTGGTCGCGAACGAATAGTTATAGAGTCGCATGCAGTACTGTATGTTGCAATCCAGCTGGCAGCGGAACGATATGTTTAAGTGTCGCATGCAGAACTGATGTAGCACCAGCCTGGCCAGCGGAACGGTATGTATAAGAGTGTCGCATGCAGAACCTGTAGTAGCGCATCCAGCTGGTCAGCGGAACGATATGTATAGAGTGGTCGCAATGCAGAAACTGTATGGTAGCATGCAGCCTGGCAGCGGAACGATATGTTTAGAGCGAGCCATGCAGAACCTTAATTAGCATCATGCTGGTTCAGCGGGAGAATATGTAAAGAGCACCGCAGTGCAAAAAAGGGCGCAAGTCTTTTTCTCTCTCTACGCAGTATTGAAAGACAATTTTCGTTTCACAAAGAATATATAAAATATAATTAGCAAAGAACGTTACATGTTAGAGGTGCACACATGCATAAGTTCATTACTTGCTATTGGTTTGTAAACATTCGGTAATAATCGCGTTTTATACTAATTAAGCTAATCAAAATTATAAATGGCAATAATAAAAGATTTGATGCTTAAGTAGACCTATCGGATGCAAATAAACTTGGTACATTTTTATTTTATATTCATTTTCTAAACCGATTTACTGGCAACCTGCTAACACACACTAATCATGATACGGCGAGGGCTAATAACAATGCTAACATGCGAAAAAGGTAATGTTGAAGATTGCTATAGGCAGTGGCGTCGCCACACAACTTTGAGTGGTGTTCCTGTCAGGGGTTTGGGGTCTTGCCCCCAGCCCTCCCCCCGGTGGTGACGCCCCTGCGGCTAGGTTACGTCACTTCCCTTTATGATATAACAGCACAACAGGGTTAATCTTCGAAATTGGATTTAACCAAGTGAAACTAAAAATGAGACGGTATTTATTGCTCATTTTACCTAAGATGCTTCAGCATTACAAGATTGTCATGAAAACTTCGTGCATCAATTAAATCCAACTGTCAAAACTCTGAATTGCCAGCTGATTGCAGACATTGAGGATTCCAATTTTCTGAAAATCCACAAGTCCCCAACTGATTTTTTCCACGACAGGTGACAAAACTTTCTGCAAACTTCAGACACCAAAGTTAACCAACCATTCATTCGCTTTCCAGTTTCCTCTGCGCTGAAAGGCCTGTCATACAAGACAGCGAGCAAACAAGAGGCGCGCAATCAATTCTCGTTTACCACATTGGCCACTGTCACAGGTTGGAGCTGTTTTCCCTCCAAACTATGACGCTGTGGCGCTGAAACTGGCGTCCCTCTACTGCGTGTCACGGCGTGGCACGGGGTGGAGAGGGCGTGGCCGCGATGACCGGTGCAGGGGCAGGGTGGGGGCTACTATCGACCGACCGGCGGACTGACCTGTCCAGCGGGCGTCACTCGGACACACTCCACTCAGCTCAGCCGACTGACCGGCGGACTGACCTGTCCAGCGGACGTCACTCGAACACACTCTACTGCAGCAAGCCGACTGGGGACGCGGCGGACTGACCTGTTCCCGCGGGCGTCACTCGGACACACTCCACTCCAGCAGCCGATCTGACCGGCGGACTGAGCTTCCAGCGGGCGTTTCACTCGGAAACACTCCACTAAAGCAGCCGACCGACCGGCGGACTGACCTGTCCTAAGCGGGCGTCACTCGGACACACTCTACTCAGCAGCCGACTGACCGGCGGACTGACCTGTCCAGCGGACGTCACTCGGACACACTCCACTCAGCAGCCTACTGACCGCACCCCTGCAGTGGCGACCCAGTGCAGTGGGTTGGTCAGCGAGCTTACCTGCCATTTGGATTCACATAACTGCACTGACATGCATGCAGTGGTATGTTTGGTATTGAAATAGAAGGTGCAAGCGTGGTTGAAAACTGTGTGAACGTCAACTCATTGTTAAGCGTAATTACATACCCCAGGAAGGGATCAAAAGAGAAATCCTTCAGAAATGAGCACCACCTCGTAAACACCCTCAGCACCGATACCCTGGAGGCAGTCGCCACTGCCGCTGATACTATCACTGATACCCTGGAGACAGTCACTGCCGCTGCCACTGCCCGCCTCCTCGCCAGTAATCACCAAGCAAAGGAATTCCGGGCCGAATCGGCATTTGTCCGACCGGTAAAAAAACACCCGGCAGACTGCCAGTCTCCGCATTCTTTCCAACTCATCCAATACGCTATCGGCGGCCCTCCGTCCTGCGTCGGACGGGACGCGGCCCCGCCGCTCGTCTCATCTCCGTCGGCGCCCGACGTGACGGCTAGCTAGCTTCGTCGACGGCCGCGATCGGACGAACGGGCGAGCCCGTCCGCCACCGGGCCGGCGGCTTCGCACCGCACCACATTTAATCAGAGACCAACCATGTATTTCAACGGAACGAGATTGGATGGAGATCGTGGCTGGCAAGCAGATGCGCGACATCTATGAAAATTGCGTGCTCTGTACGTGACCAGCGAGCGTGCGCGAGGCTGCGGTAACTGCCGAGTCTGAGGCCGAGGCGGCTGAGAAGTCTGAGAAGTCTGAGAAGTCTGAGAAGAGCGCTGGCCGCTGGGTGGGGCGGCGCCTCCACCCGTCCGACCTCTCGGGCCCGGTCGATACCCTCCTGATTATTAGACGGGAGTCCAGTCGACCGAGAGAGTCAAACACTCAGGGCGGCGGCAGCAGTGCCGGAATCGGCCGATACCGGCAGAGGAGCGTCGATGTCGACGAAGGCTGCAATCAGCCGGCCGTCACAACCAATCAGCGACGGTGACGGCGCACCGGCGGCGAAAACAGCGCAGCAGTGCTGAGTCGCCGGTCCGGGTCGGTAGCCGACTGCGGCGGCCGCAGAGGTGGTGGTGGTGGTTATGACGGGGATTACAGCGGGAGCCGCTGGCTTCACCGCGCGATCGGAGTCGGAGATCGGAGCGCGATTCGCAGTCGATCAGAGATGTCCTGACCGAGAGACGGCGGCACGGTCACGGCCGATGACGGACCTGATGGGGTTCATACAGAGATGTAGGAACGTCACGGAAAGTGGGGGTGGAGGGGAGAGGGGGGTGGCCGTGAAATTTTGATCTCGCTCTTGAGAGAACCCCGTTCCCCCAAAGGCAAATATTTATCTGCAGTTTGTTGGCTCTTCTTGCCTTGGACGAAGCTTTTGCCATCACAAATTGTACTCGCCAAGCGAAGTAGAATACTAATAGCAAAACATTTGGCCGAGAAGCAGGCAGGAGCCATGGGCCCCTGCCCCCGGTTCTACGCCTATGAGGTCATAGGTCATCTGTAGACCTCGGTCAGACGAGCTGCGGTCAGCCGGACACTGAGGGCTTCAGCAGCCAATCTGTTCAGCGAGCTCCGACAGCTCTGGCAGCCCACTGCGCTGCAGGCGGTCGGCAGATCCGGCTTAAAGACTGGGGCAACTAGAGGCAGGGGTGACTCCCGCTGACCGGTATGCTGCAGTGGAGTTGCGTATATGGCTTCAGGAAGCGTATTTTAGCGACTGCGATGACCTACCACGGGCTGATGGCTTCAGGAAAAGCAGTCGTGAAAAATGCAGAGAAGAGAAACGGTATACATATCAATAAGTTTTGAAACGCTAGGTATTGTCCGGCAGCAATTGTGCGATGTAACTACACGCCAATCGGGTCAAGATAAACTGACACTGAGCATTAATCATTGTTACTGAGAATTGGCATCGATTTATGATTTTGTTCATCTTGTATACCATGCATCTTTTCTGAGCTGTTGGTCTGTAGTTTTTTTACAGGATGGAGGACGAAGAAGCTAACTTAAAAGTTATCTACATAATAAAGGGAAAATGAAAAACCGTTTGACCGTTATGGAATCGAAAACCCTTGGTTATGGATACAAAAACCATACAATTTATAAATCAGCATAATGACAGGAATATTTTGGAAAAAAATACCATGAACTATCTGGGTCACCTTGACCTGAGGTCAAATTTTGAAAGTAACGTTACCAAATCACCATGTATGTGTTTCAAAGCGTCTAGACAAGACAAACACGATGGTGTTAAAATAATTGCTCTATCCTCTTTAGATAAAAAGTTATTCGGGAAAACAAATTCTACCAAAAACTGCATGTTTTACCTTCGATGACCTCTGGAGCCTTAAATACTCAATTTGAGCTCAAATTTTGAGGACAACCTACGTCGAGATGTCAAATTTTCAATGAGCTTTCGATTGCTAAAATTTCCGTTTGTATCCTAGCTATCATAGTTCACGAGACATACGGGGTTGTTCGAAGTAAAGTAAAAAAAAAAATGTGAAAGTTGACTTATGATGACCTGTAGCGACCTCAATATTGAAATTAGCTAAAAATAGTCTCAGTAACTTCGAATGTACATGTCGAGAGCTTTCGAACGTTTTTTCCGCGTCTTTTTACCCCTTTTCGTTTTCGAGTTAGAAAGGGGAGTAGTTTTGACCCCCCACCATGGCGAAGTTGTCTCGGAGGCCTCTTGCCTGGGATAGGCAGAAAGCACTAGGCAATGTGTCCAGTCCGGCCCAAGATGCTCCATCAGCAGCGATATGGATAAGTAAGGTAAGGTTCGATTATTGCTCCATAAGCATGGCACAATTAATGCTCAATTAATCCTGATGCTGATTGTGTTCGGGGAAGTTCAACAAGTGGAGCGCGTTTTTCGGGTAAGCTTGATGGAATAAGCTGAAATCACTTTGCATGGTTGTTCAGTGGGTGCTTAGTGGTGTCAGTATGTTAACATTCTTATAGCATGGAAAGTGTAATCTTTGGACCTGACTGGGGTAAGCATTTTTTCAAGTTATGCTTAACTACGGCACCACTTAAAAAATACATCAAGTGTGTCATTCATATTGCTAACATTAGGTGATTAATTGCCCGGGCAACGCCGGGCATCCCAGCTAGTAAGAAATAAAAGCATAAATCCTATTCAAACGGAAATTATAGTAGTCGTTAAGTGATAAATGCAGTGGAAAACGCTTCCTATAACCATCGTCACGCACGATCAAATAGAAAAGAGTGGCTGCCTGTTTTTGAAAGCTTCAACTGTATTAGCATACATTAATCGCGGCGAATTTCGTCAGAAGTCTGAGGAGAATTGTTTCTGCAGCGCCCGCCATCTGACACACTCCAGACGCTAACGGCCGCGCCGCTTCTTTCAGTCTCCCTCCCAGCTCCTCTCCTCTCCGCGACTCGGCAATTTTCCATCTGGCCGGTCAGCATGGGGTGTGGAAAAACGGACCTAGCCAGCCGGCACCAGCCGCCCGCGGCCGCCCGCGAACACAGGGAGATGCGGCCAGAATGCCGCCCGAGTCCACCGGGACCCCGGACGGCGGCATCCCGGCCACAGATGTGAGCACACAGCAGGATGCTGCGTAATTCAACGGACACGCGGCATTTTCGGAGGCAGGCTGGGAGGGACAGTAGAAGTGTGGTAGAAATTCTTAAGCTATGGGGTTTTCGATTATATGGTCTGTAGTCCAATGTCTGAGTCGCATCATACTGGGATATTACTGGGTCTGAAATAACCTTTCAGCCATATTTTTGTCGTCAGACAGTGTCTTATTGCGGTTTCGCTTCGAAAGATAATATGTTTATTTATTAATTTAGAGCAGTGGTTTCCGAACGGTGGGTCATGACCCCATTTGAGGTAACGGAGCCATTCTGCGGGGGTAACGAAGGCTTGTGAAGTTGAACCATAAATGTTACGTTAAGACAGCTTTGATGCAGCCCTCTGCTAAAACAAAAATATACTGAGACAATTTAACAGCTGCACAGAACGCACCTATTTATACGTATTCCTTTACTTAACGCTTCAAAACGGAAACCTGACTGTTTAAAATGGCATGCAGAGCAGCTAAACAGCACAAACCAGATCACCATTACATGTGCGCACTCAGTCTGTGTTTGTATTGCGAGTTGCGACGCTCCGATTGAAGTGGTGCAACCAACACATTGGGAAATAATGAACGCTTTTTTGATACATCGGTATCAATTTTGAATGGTGGGGTAATGACCTCCTCGGACTGCTGAAAAGGGGTAGTTGTGTCGGGAGGGCTGGGAACCACTGATTTAGAGACAGAGAGCTACCATAGTCACAAGATTTAGAAGCTGCTATTAAACTCATCGTCATCACCAGTATACTTACAGCCAAATTAAAAGAGATTGGCTTATTTCATATAAATATCTAAAATATTCAACTCTTGTGTATGGCTGTATTGATTTGTGTCTTGAAAAACAGCACCATATCATGACGGCGACGGGGTTGAGAAGGATTCAGATAAATTCACATTACTCAGAAAACAGCCCTCGTTTGTTGGACAGTGCAATGACGGCTGTCTAGTTTCAAAATGTCATCGCCATCCCGTTTCCTGGGAAATGTAGGGCTGTTTGCAAAGCCTGTATAGCGCAGCGAAATGCGGCGTTATTTGCTCAGTGGAACAGACTAATTAGAGCATTGTTTCAGAATTAGTTGCGAGCAGACTCAGAGCACAGTGGCGTATTTAAGGGGGGCCATGGGGGCCATGCCCCTTGGTGCCCACGGCGCGCTCCAGAATATGTTGTATCCATTCGGCACGGATACCATTTGTGTGTACGTTTCAAGATAACACAGGAAAAGTTTTTTACTGATATTGCAAGCGTTTTTGATAAATATTGTCTATATGGTTCTTGGATTGATAAATTGTAAATTTTGCTCTTAAAGTATGTGCGTCCCCCCCCCTTTGGCTGAATTATAAATACGTCACTGCCAGAGCTAACAGCTTTATATGCACTGAAAAACGAAAACTGAACACCGAAGCCATTTTGTCATCACTGAAACCCATTTACAGTCGGTTTGAATGACTCGCCAGTCACACTTCACCGATCAGACACACCGATACACGGGGTTCACGAACCCCATCATGTCTGCAAATAACATCCAGCGACGCGGCGGCTCCAGGAAGTCTGTGATCAGTCTACATTCCTGGAATGGCCGTACGGCTGGCAATACCGTCCGAATGCAGCGGGTGGCGGCGACAGTGGACAGCGGGACGTCACTGTATCAGGTGGCGGCGACAGTGGACAGGTGACGTCACTGTATCAGGTGGCAGCGACAGTGGACAGGTGACGTCACTGTTTCAGGTGGCAGCGACAGTGGACAGGTGACGTCACTGTATCAGGTGGCAGCGACAGTGGACAGGTGACGTCACTGTATCAGGTGGCAGCGACAGTGGACAGCGGGACGTCCCTAGTATAGGTGGGCAGGACAGTGGACAGGTGACTTACTGTATCAGGTGGCAGCGAAGTGGACAGCGGGACGGGGCAGCGGGGTGCTGGTATGCCATACGCCTGCGCGACGGGAAGGGTGAGGCGACTGGGGCAAGAAGGGGCTCCGGCTGGCGGAGGAGAACAGCAAACAACTGGAGAAGGAGGAGGAAGACGGAAGAAGGGAGAGGTGGGACAGGAGGCATTCGATTTATAAAGGGGAACGAACGCACTGTTTCCTTCTAATTCCTTGCTGGGTTAATAGTATATAGAGCTGTGTTGGAAAATGAGTTGACGTCCGCACCGTTTTATACCGTGCTCGTACTTTCTTTTCGGCGGGGAACCATAACACAGGATGAGGGTATCTATCGTCAGCGGACCAGGAGGACTGCTTCCGGTCCGTTCAAACACTTTCAAACACTGTGTTCAACTGACAAGGATACTAATCAATGATACTTTTGATGATGAGTAGTAAATGACACCGGAAACCGACTGTTATCCGTCAGTATGACGACAAGAATATCAATAACGTATACCATGGCCAGTTATCACCCGCAAACGGACCTTGACAGGAGTTCTGCTACCAATCCGACTGACATAATCATGTTATATAAGCTGTATACCCGATTCCCTTCCGCTCGGTATGATAACACCCCGGGGCGGGATGAGCTCGGGGCGGGGTGGGATGAGCTTCGGGGGGGGCGGGTAGAGGAGAGGAGAGCTCCGCCATCTGTCGTCTCGAGTGGCGTCTATTGAGCGGACGTGCCGCCACCGCCGACGTCTGGCCGGCCGGCCGGCCGGCTCTGTTTTCCCGGCGTGTCGCGGTCGATGCTAACCAGTCTCCGGCGGAACTTTCGCCCCTCTCGGCTCCCTCTCCTGGGCACACAGCAGGGCAGACCGCAGATAATCGGACAGAGCCGTGAATTGTGCCAGCCAGCCAGCGTCAACAGCAGACGGCAGGGGGTTGAGGGGCGGTGGTGGGGCGGGTGGCTGGGGTGGCGGGCGGTGGCGGGCGGTGGCGGTGGCGTGACGCGGGCGGTGGCCGGTGGCGGTGGGGTGGTTATGGGGCGGCGGTGATGGGGCGGTGGCTGGAGCGATGAGGCGGTGGTTGGGACCTATTGTATACTGTATAGGATATAAGGCATGGACCGGTTAGGGCGGGTGAAGCGGAGGGGCGGCGGTAGGGATACTTGGGGCAGCGCCGGGGATGCATGGGGCTGGAGACACGGGCCGTGTCCGTTCGGCTGAAGCAGAGGGGCGGGTGGGGATGTGTGGGGCGGAGATCACAAGGACCAGTGCGGGGTCGCCGTACTGTAACTCAGTTACCGCCACCGGGTGGTGTGTTGGTTCGTGCCCGGAAGCAGCCGACGCGTGACAGCCCGGGGTGAGGCAGAAAATACTCAGCTGCAGGGACCAGGCTATAGATGGTTATTAGTTTATCCGATGGTACCCGACCCGATCGGAGTGGTAGTAGCTCCGAACACATTGAGGCGAACGTAATGGCATCTGCCAGAGAATGCTGTAGAATACCAAGTGGAGACTGATTTGTCTCGAACGAGTGTTGGTGAGCGATCACTTCAAACTAAGAATTATTGTTGGTTGAGGTTGGATGAATTTGAAATGCGACATTGCAGGTTATAAATCCATAGGCGTATGAACTGGAAGGCCAAGGGGCCATGCCTCCACTTTGGGGTAATTTGTTTTGCTCAATGAGGTAAATTTGAGATAGCCAAATATTTGCCAAGACAAGAAGGGCTCAAATCTGCAAAAAAGTTGCAGAAGCGAAATACCCAAGAAGATTATTTCGGCCTTCCTTTATTTCTTTACGTATTATGAGGTTACCTATTATTATAATTATCATCATCATGATTAACCTCACAAAGAGTTTTCGACACCTTTTAGATCTATCGAAACTAATGTTAACCTAAGAGAAACTGGTAAAAAAATACTCTGGCACGACATATAGCAAGCAATGGTGAAGAACACCATATCTCATTACGTGCAGAAAAGCTAATGTCAAACCCACTTTGTGTGTATCTGCTGCGGGTTAGCAAAATGTCGGTGCCCTATAACTTAACCCGGCAGTCACTGGGGTATATCTTGTGACACGACTCACTAGGGGCTTTTTTAGCCCCCCCCCCTGTATCTGCGGAGCCAATGGGATGATCGCGCTGACTCAAACGGCAATCGATAGCACAGGACATTTCATCGACAATAAACAAATTTGGTTGACCTGGAGGTCACCAGTAACGTCAGATGTCAGGTCAAGTCAAAATGTTTGATCGTTTCTGAAAACACACGGTTTTGCCGTAACTATGGAATTAGAGAAGCGTTAAATATATTGGATGCCTTAATACATGTATCAAACATCAGAAGCTACGCATGTCACCATCCCCGCACAGTCTAGACCCTATGTTCTGTCCACTTCATCGACACCACCTCCCTTTCTGTCTCTGTCTATCGGTGCTGTACGCGCACATTGGAATCCAATGCAATTAGTATAGACCTCGCCCCCGGTATCAGGGTCGAGGGCATAAATAGTTTCGTTAGATTTGAATGCGTGCAGCACCGACAGACTGATGGATTGGACAATGTTGACATTGAATTCAACGGGTGTACTTAGCAAGTTTTTTTAAAGAATGCTTTTAAAGCTAGCTTCCGACAGACGAAAACAAACATCGCCCCAAATAAATGGAGGGTGTATTCGAATAGTGCACTGCAAGGATTGCTACTAACCGTTTTCACGAAGGATTTATTCACCGGTCATCCTTGTTATTGACTTAATCAAGATCGCAGCAATGTATTGTAAGCTCAAACACAAACTGTGTACTATGAGGACCTTCCATTTTTTACCTTTGAAAGGTAGTTAGTCAGAACCTAGCCATTGCAAATATTGATATGAAACTCGCAAGTCGCTACATGTATTCGTAACACTTAAGTCTAAAATATATATATATTCCTTTATAAAAGACCACAATGTTTGCAAATATTTTGAAACGTAAATTTTGACCTTCAATTTGTTTGCCAATTCTGTAATGCAATAAATTAAAATTTTGAGAGAGCAATTTGATAGAACTGTTTATGAGATGTTATGTGACATATGTATATAAGTGTATTTTTTTATAACTGTATGTTTTACAATTATTTAATGTACGGCCTTATTTGGCTCCAAATATGTCAGAAGTGACGTCACTAAGTCATTTTATAGTGATAAATTATAATTTCAAAATTTTGTATTTTGCTGACTTGTTCAAAAGTGATGCCCGGAAAGGTACCAAAAAGTTTGGCGTTGATAGCTGCTGTCGTTTTTGAGATATTCCAAATATTTCTCAGGAGGGAGGCTAAAAATGCCCCCCCCCCCGGAGACTCGCGGGCTAGTTAATGCATGTGATTGTTGTACTTTACTGTTTACTTCTGTTTTTCATAATTTTAATTGTTCATTGCTGATGTAGCAACAATAGCAAAACAGCCAAGAATATAATTTCGGCCTTAATTTGTGTATTTACTTACTTATAATGAGGTTTTTTGTTATTTAAATTATCATCAGAATAATTAACCCCACAGAGAGTTCTTGCCACCTTAGAACTTTTAAATTGAGGCACGATCAATTTGAAGCTATAAATGTGTCACCCAAAAATACAGATAAATAACCCGAATTGTGAATATTTTCCTTTAACCCGCGAGTCACTGGGGGAGGGGCTTTTTTATCCCCCCCCCCCTGAGGAATATCTCAAATATCTAACGATACAATGCAGCTGTGAACGCCAAACTTTTAGTACCTGACCGCGCATCTTTTTCATATTTTTTTTTTATTTCGTCAGATTTTTTTTTAGATAAAGCCAAGTTAGTGACGTCACTAACACGAATTTTGAACACCGAAAATCAGTCAACTGTTAGGAGACTGTACGAATGTATGTAACAGGACAAAATGGAATAAAAAAAGGAGAGATTTTTCATTTCTTTTTAACACGACCCAAAATCAAAACTTTTCTAGGATATTGAAAAGCCGCATAATATTGTAAATACTTAACTAGACATATTCAACAACCGATACCAATTTCAAATTGGGACCATCTGTAGTTTCGACTGAGTGATGACATCAAGTATGGGTAACTCGCGGACGTCAACATTGTTGAAATTTAATTTTGTGTCCTTTTTTGACAGATTACAGATCAAATAAAGAAGCAGCACTGATATTTCTGAGACAAACACGGTCTAGAAAATGCATTGATTTACTGATCATTAATCAAATTTCAAATTTTGACCTTTTGTACATGGACTTTGAGCTTTACTTGACTTTCATTCACGTACCTTAAAACTTCAGGTGTTAAAATGAGTTAATCAATTTCGTGTCCTACACGATAGTAAAATAGTATGCGGCAACATGTTGTTGCATGACTTTTCCGTATAATCTTTTGGCCATAGTAATAGTTGACCTCATTGTGAACCTGCCTTGACCTATACATTTTGCCAAAAAATCACGATTAGCTCATTCTGATTTGTTGTTCAACGATTTGAGAGGGCTATCTGGGTGATTCATGGTTGCAACCCAATTGCTTTTTAATTGGAAATATTGTCTATGAAAAAAAATCTGTAATTTTACCTAATTAGACATACCATGGTTGACGATCACCACTAGCCTCAGGGATAAACACAACTTAATATTTACGTCAAATGAATATTTCACTGGGCTATCGATTACCGTTTGGTTCCAAAGCGCGATTGTCTGATTAGATTACCGAAGATCAAAGGAGGCTAAACAAACAACAACACAAACCCCCCCCGTGAACTCGTGTTACAGAAATTACCCCAGTAGACTTGCCGGAGGTAATGAATCGGATTACATTTAAAATAATCCCCCACAAATAAACACCAGCGACTCAAGAATGCAAGGTCCCAGGAATAGTCAAAGGTAATATATTACCTTACAGGCAAGTGTAGATAGAACTAATTATGAAAATCGGTCGAAGGGGGGGCAATGCTATTTTGATCAGATTTTAATCATATCCTTAACCATGCACGCAATAGCGTTAATGTATTACAATTTGAATTCCGGGGCGGGGGGGCCGGCCCTCCCCAGAGCTATAAAGCTTCCACCCTGCCCACAGGCCCGTGATCATATTGAAAGTGTGATAAGTTTGACCTGATCACCACGGGCATATATTGCATGTTAACATGCTGACATGACAGCGCTGGCATGTCCAGACTTCAGTTTCTGATCTGAGGCCCCCATGACCAAAGATGATCAGCGCGAACTGCACGGACCCTAGAGCAGCTGAATACGGCTGTGGACAACTTCCCACAGAACATGGACGAGGCGTAAGCGAAGTAAATGACGAAACACGCTCGGCGCCCGGCGGAAAGAGGTGGCTTCTTCAAGCACATGCTGTAGACCAGACATGTGACAAGGCAAAAATAGAATTCAAGATCTACAAGATCCTGCGGCAAACTGATTTTCCAGGATCCAGGATCCACAGAATTCCACGATTTTTTGTCTTCTCCAGGATCCAAGATCTATAGGATCCCACGTTTTTTTCTTCTATGATCCAAGGTTCACAGGATCCCATGATAAAATAATCCTGCAGGATCCAGGATCCAACAAGATGCCAGATATTGGATCCTATGGATCCTGGATTCCGGATATTTGTTGACCTTGACATATGTCTGCTGAAGATATCTACTGGAGTGCGGTGTGGTCTGAATCATGGCATCATAAATGTCCCATATCGAGGCCTTGAACTGTATGCGTTTCACTCATATCAACGTAAAACATATGTCCTTGGTGGTCGCCTAGCTTGACACTTGTCCCTCCTTCAAGTTACCACCATGTTTATATATACGGTCTGTTATTTTTAAATATCTAATGCATAAATATTTGTAGTTATTCTGACCAAATCACTGGTCTTCCCCCGCGGTCCTATATTCCATCTATATCACGGGCGGCAACGTATCCAATCTCATTCCCGTCGCATCTATTGGGTCGGACAGCGAATGCAATATCGTCCGCAATTGGTATTTGTCGGACATAGGACGTCGTTCCCCCTAGATTCTGTGGGCGTCGCGCTGTCGACGACTGCCCGGTACACTATGTGTATAGAGATCGGTCACGAGCCAAAGCTGTGGTGCGTCCGTTTCGCAGTTTCCCGCCCCCCCCCCCCCTCCCATTCCGAAACACTCCTCTGTCCTCTCCCGGCCCTGTCCTCTCTCTCTCTCTCTCTCTCTCTCGCCACGACAATCGGGTCGTTTCGGACTACGGAGTGAACCTACAGTGCAGAACTAATGTTCTGTCCACTTCCACGACGCCGCCACTTCCACGTCTGTTGGTGCTGCACGCAGTGAAATCCAATGAAACTATTTATGCCCTCGCCCCTGATACCGGGGGCGAGGGCTATAGTAATTTCATTGTATTCCACTGCGTGCAGCACCGACAGACAGGTGGTGTCGAGGAAGTGGACAGAACATTTGCTCTGCACTGTAGGTACGTCTCGGTGGCGTTCCCCTCGTCTGCCCTCGGGCGCCGTCGCAAGGTCAGGGGTCGCCAGAGGGCAGACTCCCCGGGGACCGGAGTGACAGGACCGGCCGTCGCGTCAGCGCCCCGGGCAGTGCTGAAGGTCAAGGGCGGGCGAACTCGCGTGCAGCGGTGCAGGCACTCACGTGGCGTGACTGTTGTAAAGTCAATCGCGTCGGTTATGCATGATCAGTGACTGTCCGTAGCTGTGATCAGTTCAAAGTTGTGGATTGTTGTGCAGTACAGGTTCAACCGTTTTGAGATATATCGCTGCTGCTTTTCAGTTTTTGTAGGCCTTCCTCCGGGACCGCCCGTGGTGTCATGAACACATTCACATACTTACATGCATCCAACCATTTCCCATGCACATTTCAACTTTAGTGAAAAGCAATTTGCTTTATGATGGCCCCGTAAAGTCATATTAAAGTTCACGGAACAATGTCAGCTTGCATCAGCTTTGCATTATCATTTATCACCACATACTAATGGAATTCAAGGTAGTTCTTGCGAACACACCTAAAATGACATTTTGATGAACTGCAGACGACATAACCCATATGTGTCTGTGCACGTACATGTAAAACCACCCCGATCTATCAATATTGCATGACTCCCATAATGAGTCAGTTAATGGTATCCTCCGTCACGCAACTCGCGATACGCCCCCCTACCCCCGCTCCAAAACTCTCTCCAGTATGCGACGCACGGAACGTCGTAGCAACACCACTACCACACGGGCTTTATAAGCAGTTCCACGGACAGGGTTCCCTCAGCGCTCTCATCCATTAGCTTGCATGAGCCAACAGTGTGAGAGGCGATCATGCAAATATGATCCGCACAGGGCCACTCGCGTTAAATGCGCAGCTAGGCTCCTCTGGCCAACCTTGTTTGGAAAGCAAACAGCTGCAGAAAACTGCACCATATAAGATCTCCATTTTGCTTGCGTATATTCTGCTGATCTACAAAACTATGTAATTGATGAACATGCATCATTGATTATGAGCGTCCTTTGTTCCTCACGGTTGAATGGGATCCGGGTCACAGGATGGTCCGGAGAACACCTTACCTCCGAGGGCGGTGGCCAAGCAGGCGGCGACGATACACAGAACCGCCTTCATCTCTGTAACACAGACACAGAGAGCACGTCAGTTCCACGAGCACGTCAGTCCCACGAGCACGTCAGTCCCGAGAGCACGTCAGTACCGCGAGCACGTCAGTCCCACGAGCACGTCAGTCCCGAGAGCACGTCAGTACCGCGAGCACGTCAGTACCGCGAGCATGTCAGTACCGAGAGCACGTCAGTACCGTGAGCACCAGACATGTGCTCGGATCCCGAAAATGGATCTAGGGATCTGATCTCTGGAATCTAGATCCCGGATCCACTGGGATCATAGGGGACCTTCACAATTTGTCGATGGATCCACTGGGATCATAGATCCGTCTTCAACGTTGGTCGATGGATCCGCCGGGATCCGAGATCGCAGGTACCATTTTGCACTGGGATCCACCTGGATCCCAGTCCCGTCAATATTCAGATATGTATTTTCAGACCCCATATTTTAAGTAATTTTCAGTACATTTTAATTTGTTGTAATGGAACAGAATGACTTATACCTTTGTTAGAATTTGTCAAAAAAATACTATAATTATGGCGTAATTTTTATCTGAGTCGGATCCTGTCGATCCGAGATCCGTTCGGATCAGATCAAGTTTTCAGTTTTTAATTTGGGACCCAAGATCCCGTTGCCAAATTAATTGAGGGA
Source organism: Semibalanus balanoides (assembly GCA_014673585.1). Taxonomy (NCBI): domain Eukaryota; kingdom Metazoa; phylum Arthropoda; class Thecostraca; order Balanomorpha; family Balanidae; genus Semibalanus; species Semibalanus balanoides. The sequence continues at coordinate 30,880 of VOPJ01012002.1, read as the reverse complement.
TCCACTGGGATCCAAGATCCACTGTTCTATTTCGTCGTGGGATCCAGTGGGATCATAGATCCAACATTGCGTTTTGTCGAGAGTTCCTCTGGGATCATAGATTCTTCTTTCAGATCAATGCACATGTCTGGTGAGCACGTCAGTCCCACGAACACGTCAGTCCTACGAGCACGTCAGTTCCACGAGCACGTCAGTCCCGCCAGCACGGTCAGCAGGTCAGGCAGTCTCAGTCAGCACATACCGGCTGGTTCACCCGGCCAGGGTCATGTGGGCTCAACAGACATTCAGGACACTTCAAACTAAACAAACACGCTCATTTTCCAACTCCAAACTCAAGGCAAGCATCAAGCTCAGCAAGTTTTGAGCTCCACAACGAAATCCAGAATTCAATCAGTAGATCCTGGTCGCTATAACTGAGCAAAAACAAACAACTCCACTGCAGATTCGGAACTAAATTACTGCCAACTCCAGTCCCCCGATCAATCGCACATCAAAACAACTCAATCTCGGAATCCTATTATCATCATTCTTGTCTTTATCGCACAATTTCCGACAGCACTTGCAAAGCTCGCCCGAGCAAAATACCGTCGACTGGTGGTGCTCACTTCCGACGCGCTCCATCGTTCAATGAGCACGCGCCTCCTTCGCCTGTCCAAGACCAGACCGCCGGCAGATGACACACGAGACCAGACCGCCGGCAGATGACATACGACAGACACGTAAATATCGTCCGGGTCTCTGGGCTTGCCTTGATGATGTCACTACAACACGTCACAGTCGGCACACAGCTGGCCTCAACGGGGCGAAAGGTTTGAACTCCGGTGCCGTGTCGTACTCAGATGCTGTCAATCAAATCACAGCTTCAGTCGGAAGGGAACCGGCTACATATTATATATATTATATTGATATATATATATATATTTATATGTTTATATATATATATATATATTATATACATATATATATATAATAGTATATATATTATATATATATATATATATATATATTAGTATTTTTAATTGTGTGTTGTGTGTGTGGTGTGTGTGTTTATTCAAAGATTCATCGATGATATCCAGTTAAATGTCAACATATAGTTAAATTATCAGTAAATAAATAATGAAACAAGCGTTGATTCTGTGTTAAACATCTTACATAGCGAAAGGGTTTCACGTTTCTGTTTACACGTTTCTGTATCCCAGACGACCCATTGACACGAAATAAAAGATATCAAGCCCCACTGAGCCATCAAAGTGAGCCATCAAAGTTTTTTAACGGGCACAAGGTTTTACTTAAACTGGAATTCTGACTCTTTTGATCGGATCCTGGAATTTGTATTTCGGTATTCATTTAATCCGTCTCACACCCAACGGGCCTTTCACCAAATTGCAAGAGGTGCCATTTCTCTACTCTTTGGGATTAAGTTATTGGTTCATTCCCTTGGGTCTCACTGGGTCGGAAGAGCCACCAACACGAGTGATACAGCGGGAATCGAGTCTGCACGGTCGGTGAAGTCTCTGCGCCGAAGTCCACAGTGTTCATCACTTGACCACCCCGGCCCCCGAAGAAGTCCGGTGATTCATTTTTACCGAGCGGGTGCGAAGCGCCCGTGAGGTTTCTCGTCAACTTACTAAACAAATTTGCATTTGACCTGGCCCGGCCCGAAACGGCCGTACAGACGATTTTCGGAAGCTAATAACTTTGCAACCACTGCCTCGATTTATATTTGGTTTTCCCCATTGTATAACTTTGTCAAATACATTTTACTTTTAACAAAAATATGTACAAGAAAGTTATTATTTAACATAGAGTAAAACGTTGCAATTCATAGTTCTCGTCGGCGTAATTTGCGCCTGCGAAGTAAACAAATTTCGATCTAAGCATGCATTTATACTTTGAAGCATGCAGTGCTCAGGACGTGCACTCTCTTTTGGCGGATTCCAGAAAGGAGAGCATAAATACAGAGCACGGGCCCGCTCGGTCATCGCACAAAAAGGCGTTTTACTGGCTTTATTCATACACATATCTCTCCAAAGTCCATCAGTACATGCACTATCAGTCTATTTGAACTGGTAAGTAAATGCACAAGACTCACAAGAGTGAATAGAGATAAAAACCTACGTCTCGTTTAAGTTTGAGAGATACATGCTAAACTATTGTTTAATATTGTCCTTTTTCTCGAGCTAACTCGCTCGATTTGGATCATCGGTTAGCGGTAAGCTGATCACGTCAGTGGCGTTTCGGCGAAATAGCAGCGGATTTTCAGCGCACGTACAGCGTAATTGATTGCTCAGGCCTCGGCACGCGGCTGTCTGAATTCTTCAAACACGGCAGTGCAGGTGTGTTGAAATGATATTGGCAAGGGTGCGACAAAGAAAACAATGTCCGTAGGCAGCCTGAAAGCAATCAGGAAGGGCTGGAGCAGGGAGTTGAAAGATAAGAAAACAGAAATAATTATTATTTAACTGCGGCACGTCTTAGAAAATATGTTTTTAGGTAATGAGTTATAAACAAAATTGCAGCTTCTTAAATGTCTAAATCTCTAGTATGAGTCATGAGATACCACAAAGTCACCCATCGGCTCCAGTAGAAGGCTAAAGATATAACTATCCAACCAATACAAACACATCACTACGCGGAAACTTCATACCGCAAAACTTTTCGCGCCGTAACTTTTCTCTCTCCGTGACCAGCACACATTGAGCAGCATTAGCTCCGAGCCTCCGATGGCTGCTCGATCGTCTTGGGCTTGTAATACCGAGGGCCGAGGCCGACACTACTCAGCGGTGAACCGTTTGACACTGTAGTGTTTGACGCTGTGCAGTGTCTGACACTGTAGTGTCTGACGCTGCAGTGTTTGACGCTGTGGTGTCTGACGTATTGCCTGACGTGGTGTCTGAGTGCTGCAGTGTTGACTTACTGCTGTGTGTCTGACACTGACGCTGCAGTGTCCGACACTGTAGTGTCTGACACTAGTGCCTGACACTGTAGTGTCTGACACTGTAGTGTCACTGTAGTGTCTGACACTAGTGCCTGACACTGTAGTGTCACGGTAGTGTCTGACGCTGTAGTGTCTGACACTGTAGTGTCTGACGTATTGTCTGACGCTGCAGTGTCTGACACTGTAGTATTTGATGATGTAGTGTCTGGCACGCTGACTTTCTGATGGAATAGTGTGCGGTAGTATCTGCGGTACCCGGCCGCTGTCCGGCCTCCATCGAATGTGGAGTTACAGTCCCTCCCTCCGGAGCAGGCGTAAGGGCGAAGTGGTGGTATTTATCACCAAAGGCCTCGTGACACGAGCCAGAACCCCCCCCCCCCCCCCCCATCGTCCCACGCCGAACGCAGTCTGGCTGAGCACGGGGTGCCGCCGCGCGCGACCAGTGCAGCGGTCAACAGCAGAACCGACCAACGGAGCTGGAGCCACGCTAGAAACGGCGTAGATCTCCTGTCCAGATTATCGTGATGAAACCATTTAAAGGAAACAGTTCGCCTTGGATTGTTTTTGTCAAGCACGATTTGATTATATTTTGAAATACAACTTCTTTGCATATTGTCAAAAATAGCCATACATCGCGCCGATTCAGGGCAGAAGGACGTACATTATTTATTTAACCAAAACTTTATGCGTACTCTGCAACTCCAAACGAAAGAATCGAATGGTTCAGCCAATCAGACTTGAGAGTATTCACGTAAGATTACTGTATGGCCTCCCGAAGGTCCACATTCTTGACATTCTTTGAATATAGCCCACATTCCTTCGACAAAAAGACAAATATATTCGTCTGGAGAGCCTTTTCAGAACAGAAAACTTACAGTTAAAGGGTTTTTTAACCCGGCCTACAAAACTGCTATCTCAGTTCAAAACCCATGTTGAAGGTGAACTATTTTCTTTAATTAAGCCCGCATGAGTTATTATAGGTAGTTTCAAGGGCGGATCCAGCCGGCCGTTTGGGGGTGGCAAAACAGTTTTTAGCGGACCTTACCTACCACTAATTTCAAATTTCTTCCCGGATTTGGTCCACTTATTTTGTAACCGCACGATTTCTTATAATTTCTTTATATTGATTTTCTTCTCGTTTTTTCGACTTCTTTGGATATCGAAAATGGAAAGATGTCAGCATGCAGTTTGTATTGTTCCGACATTGCCATACAGTATCAGAGCAAAACTATTTCAATTGTTAACTGTACCCAAGGGCGTCGACGATAATTTTTTAGTGGGGGGGATGGACTGAAATGACGCAAAAATGTACGTCATTTTTTGCGTGCCTTTGCAGCATTTGCAGCATTTTGCAGCCTTTGCAGCATTTTGTAATGTGGACTTTATATTAAAATAGGTATTTGTTATTTAGCGCCGCGAAGCGGCGCAAAATTTTACGGGTTGCCTGATAAAACCAGAAAACATAGGACGGTTCGCCTTGTAGAGAATGAAAACTAAAAACATGCTGTTCATTTCAATTTCGCCGCTACATGAACCGAAACAATGCGATGGCTCGTTTAATGACGATGGGCGGACCGATGTGACGCCGCAAAGCGTCGTCAAAGTTTTCAATTTTAGGTTTGTGGAAAACGAAAATTTAATTATTGGAACCAGACTCAGAGTAACACCTATGGGCTGCTCTGCAACGATCTCGGTATGAATGAAAAAAATATGAATGTATTTAGTATTTTAACAAATTATTGTTCGGATAGTAAAATCACGATACGGTGGCAGTAATGCTATATAACTTAGGTAGGTCATATGGGATAATATATTAACTGTACATATGCACCGAACTGCACACAAACTATCTTGTCCCCCTGTATCCTCAGTTGAAGAGCCGCTGGGCCTTCTGGCCTATTCCCGGTAGTGACAGCCCGGGTTCGAGTCACTTCGGCGCTCGCTATTTGCTCCTGACTGGGGGATGGCCTGCGGCCCAGGTGGCAGCGGTTGCACTTCAAGGCCAGGTGACGGGTCAGTCCGTTCCAGGTATGGTCGGGCACGCCAAACTTTCGTCTCTAAATTCTGCCGGCAACACCGGCGATCGGTGGGGTTGTTGAGGTCAGGACAGGTGCAAACAAGGTCTGACTAAGCGCGGGTCCTTACTACACGAAGCCATTCCATCTACAAAACATTCGGACTAACATTTATTTATAAAAAAAAATCTGGCTAAGCAGTGCAAATGTTAAAACAGCAAGCGCAGAACGGCTTTTCCGACATAAAACTCGTGCCTGCGGATCTGGGGAGCCTGGGCGAAATGGCTATGGGGAGATTGGTTGTCTCGGTCCCCTATCAGCATTTCGTCCAGGCACTTGGACACCACAGAAGCAGCTTTTACTGGTGCCGATAACCGCGTCATCTGCGTATCGCGTCACCTTTTCGGAAATCGGCAGACTAGCTTAACATGTAGCCCAATTGAAAGTTAAAAATTTTATGAGAGAGTTGGGCCTGGGGCTAGCACATAGGTAACCACAAGAAAGAGGCTGTCAGACACTTGCATTAATTTATTTTCCATTTTCCCAATTTCTTCATTAAACAATGCGCGTATTTTTGTCATGCGCGAAAGCAGCGCGAAATTTTTGAGTTTCACTGTGGATGGGGTATTTTGACTGTTGCAAAAGCAATCACCTTTTTCGGAAATCGGCAGACTAGCTTAATCGGCAGACTAGCACTGTACACTCAAAGTAAAATTTGATATGTTAAAGAACAGCCGAATTTAATAAGCACCATGAAGTCTGTTTTTTTTTTTCAACTCGCGCCCAGTCGCCCAATATCGCCGTTCAAAGTTCAGTTTTCTTCCAGCCAATGAGGTTGACGAGTCCACCACCACTACGTACCAAAATAAATTCAATTGCAGCTTGTGCAAACTATGTAAATTATTGAATATTTTTGGCTAATAATCATTCTACCCAAATTTGTAATGTCAGAAAAATATGTCATGTCTTATTATGCCTGAATATAATTAAATAATAGACATGATGGAAGTTAAGTTACCGATGATGAAAAGAAAGAAAAGTTGTGATTTGCACCAGAAAGTTTTTTTATTACCTTTTACGAATATGGATTTTGAATTTCCCAGCATTCAATAAGTTTTATTTATTCCAATCGAGGTTTTTTGGTATCGGATTTGTTTTTACAATTGTTTTAAAGGTACTTCCTGCAATTGTTGTTTACAAATACGAAAATGTCTGAACATGCGTCTAAAATTTGGTGCTCAATCAGCTTGCCATCACTTATCTAGAGGGTGTGGAAATCGTAAAACCGCTTTAATTTTATGAAAAATGAAAATAAGGTTTACTAAGTTATGTTGTATTGTGCTGCTTGTTGGTGAGATAAGAGTAAGACTAAAAAATAATATTTAGTCCCTAAGACTTGTGTTATTAGCATCGTTTCTGCGATATCAATCCGGAAGAGGCATTTGCCCTTAACCATTTAGCCCAATTGAAAGTTATACTTTGATGAGAGAGGGCCCTTGGGCAGCAAATAGTACCACAAGGACGAGGCTGCCAGACACGTTTCATTCTGAATTGACTCTTGTGTCCTAGAATCTTCCCACTTTTCTATCACACTTTGCACATTGTATATTTCTGTGTCATGCCCGCAAGTCCGCCGACAAATTTTCGGGTTTTTCACTGTAAAGTGTACAGATGGCTGCGAGTATTTTTGACTCTGTATGACCAAAATCATTTTACAGCTGTGACGTCCGACCTTTTTTGGGGGCAAAACTAGTCTCAGGACCTTGGGATGGTCCGCTTTGGCCCCCTGGATCCGGCCTGATAGTTTGCAGTTCCTGATTTGTCAATGATCAAATTTTGTTTGGCGGAATAGTTGCATCATTGTACTCGATACCTACTTAGCTTTAAATACTTAAATTAATTCAGCGATAAATTACGTAAAGTTAAACATGATATAGGGAAGACTTGAAAAGGCCATTTGTAGAAAGTTCATTAATTTGTTCATTTAAGCCTGAACCTGCTCCTGCAGTCCTTCCCACACTGTATGGGGTAATTTGTCCAGCACTCGTCATTCCAACAGCAGTCAATCAGTCATCCAGACTGTTCCAGTCAAGTTACCTAAAGGCCGAGAGAACTGACTGCTGATCAACGTTAATCTAAGTCATTCAGCGAAGCTTTCGATCATTTATAATTATTAATGTTTACCATTTTATGTAAGTGCATCAGATGTTACATCGTTCTCAAAATAGCAATGAACATTGGACGTTCATCAATCAAACTTGTTTGCTACCTTCATGTGGCTGATGAAGGCTTGTCTTCGCTCACTGATGCCTAACCGCAGGATAAGGTTGTCTGAGAGGATATATACAATATACATATAGACTCGTTCCGAAATGAGGTTCTGACATATCTTATACATTCAGCCTTCCTTTCCCGTTTTATATTTTATAGTTTGTCGAGTAAATTAAATAATATCAAAAAAGAAAGCGTTTTTGTTTCCTTAAAACAATGTATATTTAACCAGACATGAAATGTGGAATGAATGCAAACTGTAATTTATATCAAAATCAGCACTCATTTGGGAATTAACCGTGTTAACACAAAATATACATTCGAGCTCAGAGTATTTTGAAAGATAACGAAGCGTTAAACATTTTGTATCCATTAGGAGTTTTCCAAAAAGGTGGTGGAAGATTAATTACGCCTCGGGTGGGATGTGGGGTCGCCGGTGACGACTTTCGTACAAACTGTTTGCCTCGCGTGCGCCGTTAACAACAGAGCCGCCGTCAGCAGTCGTATAGCACCTCTAATGATCATGTTGTTCAGCAGTGTTGATTTGCATGCTAGACGGAGAGGCTCGTCGACGTCTCGTCGATAGCAACGCATAATGATGCCAGAAGCGCTCTATGCAAAAGGTAATGGAGTTTCAAAGTATGCATAAATGATCAACACCAAGGAATGAGCAGGCAGTGAAAACCGAGACAGGCTCATTCTAGGACTGTGGTTGCAACTAGCGACCAGAATGGCTTCAATAATTAGAACATGAAACAAAGGTCTCTTTGGCGTACGAGTCCCTTCAGTCCCAATCTTCCAATCCAGCCTAAAATCTCACCAATTGTTTGAAAAAGAAACCGAGAGCACATTCCTTTCAATTACTGCATTCGTTGAAGAGTATTTCCACCTGCCGGTAAGTATATGATAATGTTAAATGTATGCCGCAACTGGGAGAACTTCTTTTCCTACGTAAGGAATATACGCGTGTGAGTTGCAGGAGTTAATTTTTAAATCGTTCTGTTATACTTGTACAACATTCGAGTAAGAATCAGCACGTTCCAATGGTTGCTAATGATGTTTACTTGTCAACCTGGTCATCTGTAATCATCAATAACGCATGGATGACTGTCTGAATAGGCAATGCAACTAGCCCTCGCTAAGATAAATTGGTATTGGTTGCACATATTTACGTTCCGTTGGCTCTGATTAGCAGCCATTTGCTGCCGACTGGTACTTTTGGTTCCAAAATCAGCGTCCCGCTAGGGGCTGGCCGGCACAGCAGTTAAAGGGAATATACCGCCTTGGGAAAAGTATGTGGAATAATGTAGATGAATGCCCAGATGAATGGCACTCATCTCCATCATTCCAGATACTTTTCCCAAGGTGGTAGTAATATTCCCTTTAAATGTTGTGCTGGCCATCCCAGCGGGACGCTTATTTTGGAACTAATAGCACCATTGGCTGATCCATATGAATCGCATGACGTATTCTCCATTCGGCAGATAAGAACAAACATCACTACCGGCACAGCCAGATGTTCCTGATTACCAAGCATCAGTTCTACAGTCCATACTCACCCACAGCTCGAACGGCCAGCACGGCACATATCCCTCCGATCCACATGGACAAGCTTTTAGGGTCTATGAAAAGAAAACGAGGCCGTGGTTTTGTTTCAAGTCAGTCGTCAGCAGTCGCAGAGTGCCTGGTAGCTAAGTGCGGCTCATTATTAGTGATGACACTGACAGTGACGTAAATGGGGACGGAGCCCGGCTCAAAGCGAAGTTAAAGTAGAATAGTGTATATTTAGCACCTTAATGGAGTACCTATACCGGCATACTCTGATCAAGGTCCGTCATACGCTGCTGGCAGTGTTGGCCATTCGGACATAAGGTTATCAGTGTGAGAGCGGTATTCGAAGTCAGTAATCTTTTTATTGTGTTGATTCCTTTGAGTTGTATATACAAGCTCCTTAAGCGAATTGCCGAACTAAAATGGCAATAATGCAAATTTTAGCTGCTCACAAAACGGCCAACAGATCTCTGGGTACGAATGATGAACGACAGCCTCCAATTTCTTAACAGATTCTTGACGTGACTTAATAACAGATTCTTGACGTGACTTAATTGCCCACCATGTCAAGAATCGACCACTATAACAGCGCCGAGACTCCCCGGAGAACAACACCGTTTTCTCCTGTCTGGCAGCTCCCCAGGCCGACTGCAGCTGCGGGCTGTGGCGACGGCTGTCTCCGGAGCTGCGGTGGTGTTGCGGCGGCGGCGGCGGCGGCGGCGGCGGTGGCGGTGGCGGTGGCGGTGGCGGTGGCGGCGGCGGCGGCATGTCAAAGCCCTAATGACCCGGGCCGGGTCTAATTGTTCCGTCATTCCGGATGCTAATGTGCCGGGGAGACACGACCCTGTCAGCCACAGTGATGACGACAAAAACGGCAGATGAGCTGCGGGCTGACGGAAACGGGCCTGGCGGAGACAGCTCTGAAGGAGACATCACCCGGATCAGAGACATCTCTACGGAGCCACAGCTCTGATGGAGACAACTTTCAGCTCTCGGAGACAGCCCAGAAAGAGATGATTCACCAAGGTCGGATACATCTGGTGGAGACAACTCCCAGCTCTGAGAAAGAGAGACAACGCCCAGCCAGAAGACACATTTAACGGAGGTATCACCCTGACCAAGCCCGGAAACATTCCGGCAGAGACAGCTCTTTCCACAAGAACAGCTCGCTCTGAGCTAAGGAGACACCCGTGACAGCGACGGACTTCAGCCCAGGTCCAGCTAAAAGAGGCAGCTTCCAGCTCGAGCTCAGCTTCCAGCTCAGAGGCAGCTCTTAGTTCAGCCGCAGCAGACACAGCCACAGTGGTTAGCAAGCACAGGATCTGTTTTTCTCTCTCACGTGGCCTTGGTTTTTCCCGGTCCTTCCAGCGGGCGACCCGTGAACAGTGAACACAGCTCCCAGGTCTGGTGGAAAGTCACAGTCTGACACAACACCAAGGACTCACAGCTGACGGTAAAATTATCACAATTTAGAAAATCAACAGAGACCCAGTCGTCCGCAACAGTCGTCGGTACACATCGACCCCGGGGAACCTAGGACAGTACAGCAAACGTGCAACAATCGCAGCCACCGCCCCACGCCAAACCAACGCCCAACGCCACGCGCCAGAACCGCCGACGATGCCCACCAGACGCACGCAACACCCCAATACTCGCCACAACGACCAACACGTCGCCCACCGCAACAACAGAGACGCACCCACAAAATAAGTGCCGACAAACATCGCGACCACGCGCCACCACCGCCGCCGCCGCGCCGCCGCTCGCCGCATTAGCTAATGCACGACGGGCAATTTAAACGGGCGCTCATCGTCACTAATCACGGAGAAACATCCGGCACATTACACGGGTCTGATCCGCCCGATGCTTGTCACCAACGGTGCCAAAGCCTGGAATCAGCGCTGTCAACAACCTAGAGGATGGCCGACAGCTTCCTCCCCACATTCGCAAACTCGCCTTGTCACACCGGGAGCGCGTGTTGCAAAGATCCGCCCGCACACCTGCCTAAAGTACCCCTAGTGTACAAGCTATTTATTTTGTACCCACCCAGAGTTCAGAAGGAGGGATCGGAACCAAGTGTGTCGGTGTGCGCCCTTAAAAATCCCCCCAAGTACACCCCCACAAGCAAACAAGCTCCACCTGATCTTTGGCATACTGTTTGCTTCGTCTTGAGAAAAATGTTAGCCGCACCGCTTGGTGCTGTTCGTTATGTTCGCCCATTAACACCCCCGTGCCTAGCACGCACGTGAAAAGCGCCCCGACCTCCTCCATCGTCACAGCCAACGAGACTCCACCATGTGCCCAGCTAAATCCTGGTGTTCACAAAGACGATCTCTCCATAACGTAGCTACGCCCGTTGAGCCTGTCTCGCAGGGTAAGCCAACTCAGGCTGCCAATCTGATGATGTATGTAGCTATAACCCTTATGTTTGGAAATCCTCAAATGGTGCAAAGACTCCTATAATCACAGCAGACTGGAAAAAAACCGGATGTCCCGGAGCCCCAATAATTATAACAGAAACGCAAAGTCACTAATAAAAAATAGACAATAGAACAACGCAAAATACGCGAGCTGACCCTCAAATAAAACTACCACCAATTAGTACAATCACTGACCCTACTTAGGCATCTAGTCGTGTACCGCCCGAGCCGTACTAGGCCCATCTCATGGAGTGGACACTAGTCTCAGCTAAATCCTAATTGCGTGCGACATCCTCCACTACCTGGCTATCACGACTCGTTATCGGTAAGCCAAGACTCTCGAAAAGCGCCTCGTGCATATTTATTCCACATGGTCAATGTCACTAGATGATGCACGACTCCCATGGGTGATGGAAGATGTCCCGCCTGACCGCATGTCCGGTCTCCGAAGTAGTGACAAGAATCCTTCCGACGGCTTACCGAACTAATTTTCCATAACCCTCCGTGGTGACACGTACGAGGAGGGCGAAAAGCCTAGAGACTACACCACCGCAGGAAGGGCCCTGGCGCGACGGCCCCTTGGTACTCTGTATGTGCGTCTTGGCGCAAATAGGCCGGCTACCGCGTGCCGACTCTATGTCTTATCGTACCCCATCACGTTCCATCGTATTCTAGCTTCCGGAGCACCCAACGGCCGCTAGCTCGCGAGGCAGGCCAAGCCGCGGGAACTTTAAATCTTACAGATACCCCACAGAAATTAAGAACATTCTCAGATCGAGTGCTTCTAAGACGACAGTGTATGCGATGTGCACACGTCAAATGTCCACAATAGAAACCACTCGAGTGTTCGTAGAATTCACAGTAGTACTGGATGTGATACAGTTGCGATGTGCTCTTCCAAAAACATAAAATTTATATAAAAGCACTACTGGGACACAGTGCGCTCGATCATCTTAGATATTCGAATGATTTACCCGTCTGCCGATTTCGCAGGTTTCAACGGCTCATCCGTTCTTCATTGCATGCTGATCTCACAACAGACCTTCAGATACATCCTTGAACAGAGAGAAATCGGCTGCGTCTTGTCTCTTAGACGCGTTCCGTGACTCGCCCCTCTAATCTTACGGCTGAGCGAGAGCAGCTCCCTTGGACCCGGTACTACGGAGTTTTCATTGTATCAGGGGTGTGCCTAGTGGTGCAAGAGGCTTCCTTGGAGCCGTCTCTGAGCCGAACCCAGTTGAGGATAATTCAGGAAAAATACCTTATAAAGTTAAAATTCCCGCCTCAAAACCAACGTGGGACCCAAATAGTCTAGTAAAAAGAAAATTAGATAGATTTGGACTCCCTGTTAATAAGTCCTTTCAGGGCCTGGACCAAATGCATGGGTCCAGCCGTTCGCGCCAGGCCCCCTGATCGTTCATCCATAACTCCGTTAGGGCTTGCCAAGGCCCGTCACCCCTCTAGGTGCCCCAGTCGATTCCTCGAAGGAGCCAGCTGATCTTCCAGGATTTCCCGACCGACCCTGCAAAATATGGTTGATTGTTCCCTGTTATCAAAATGTGGTGTGCTCGAAAAGGCCTCGGACCCTCAAAGGGCACATACAGCCAAAGGGGTACCGGACCTTCAGGGGACAGACAAAATCGTAATGGGAGCGATGGCCTGGCGTGAACGTCGTTGAAGCTGCGACAAAAAACCTTGCACTTCAGCTATATATGCTCAGATATAGAACAACCATCGCTTACCCTATCCTAACTCAGACTCACATCGCTACGGCAAGATGTCCCGGCTCTGCAGCTCACCCCCCCCCCCCCCTACATCAGGCCGCAAAGTCAACTACCTGTAGTCGCTCCCGAGCGCCTGTACCTCGTCCCACCATCTCTAAACAAACGTTCTAGGACCGGCTCACATCGTTCCTACTGCTCGGGCTGAGTAACTTGTACGCCCCACCGGCTATCGAGATCTAGACGCGCGACGCCCACTACGGTAACCAAAGTATTAGGCGCGCTGTTATCAGCGCAGCGGCACGCATTTTCGCGCGAAATGTTAGTTAACAAGCACATCCTATAAGAAATGTTTAAAAAAGTTTTAAGAGTGGATCGAACAGTTTAGTATAGGATATATTCCAAGAAAATGAAATTACTGATTTTAGGCGATTATCATTTATCCCTACTCTTCAAGCCGTGCTCTCTCTCCCGCGTTCACAGACATGAAATGAGACTCATTGATCTATAGTGAGATGTAGATGTTGACGGCTCACCAACACATCGTGATCCCCTGTATAGTCCAAACAGGACTGTACTGCTCACATGGCGCGTCTAATGGTGCTCATCTCGTCTGGCGAGTGCGAAGTGCGAGCTACTCGCACCGCCCCAGGGAATTCATCCAGGTTCTCACGTCGATATCCTGCCACCGCTACGATAGGGGATCACAGTGACATCGTGCACCAGTGTATCGGCATAGGCGCAATATAGCGACTAGGAAAGAACGTACCTCGCGCCATGCGCGGGCGCCGGGAATAACCCGCAAACATTATAGTAACCTCACATAGTGGAGAGCCGGTGTACCGAGGCCTCGGAGTGTTAAGTTTGAGCGGGAGCACAATAAGAGGCTGTAGCAGGACAGAAGAACCGTATGGAGGAAATCCTCCTCCTAGTAGTCTCTGATGAAAGCCTGATGTCATGCCAAGTGTATGAGTAGAATAGGATTTCGAGCATAGGCTGTAATACCGTAGTACACCTAAATACAATCAAATCTCGACAAAGATAAACCTAATTGCATAATATTAACTCTTAGACGTGCAAATTACACCAGTATCGACCCACGGCACAATTTTCACGGACGTCACACCAAGCAAATAAACATCAGCCTATCTCTCTAATACCGAAAGATGCATTATTACCACTAAAGTCCCCATAGCGGCAGACCCCTTTGTTCCTTATAGTAGCCGTAGAGAAATACCGAAGTCACTATCGTCCCTGACACACCAATATAGAAAAGCTCCAATTACAAACACGATAGCATTAAGGATCGCCATGATCGATAATTAGATATCGCGCATATACTAAAACTTTCTATACTAACCCACATTTTAAAACATTTTAAAATGTTTTAAAACATTTCGCGCAAAATAACCCATCGTGAAAACGGCTTTGCTAAGCAATGAATGGCGAATGCATCACCTATTTGTGCTTGTTACTGCTCTAGCTAGCACGACTTTGAGCACCTCAACAAATAAAATGCCTCCGACAAAAGAACCAATCATCACATCCTGGCATGTCATTTGCTCCTAAACACAACCAAAGAGAACTCCCATCAGCTATTGTGAATTGGACGGACGTCGCCCTGGCGATAGGTCGATAGACAAACGTAGCGGTACAGCTATAGCAATCAGCACGCGACTGGCGACTGTTGAACAGAGCGCAGCGTATGGCTCGGTGCAGACCAGCTGCAACTCCGCGTGCCAACAGCTTAATAGTTAATGGTATTTTGGACGGGCCGCACGGAATTTACGGATCAATTACGTATAGCAATCATAGATATGACGGGAAATAAACAAATGATTTTTGTTATGCCGTTTTAACGAGCTTTACATAGCCGGAAAGTAGATAAAAACGCCTTTACTCGAATTAAGAACAAAGCGTGCAAATTGAAAAACAAACGTTTTAGAACTTGCGACTGTAGTCAGCTTAGCCAATATCGATGTAGCAGAAGTTGGTTGGATACATTAGCCGTTTTCACGATGGATTATTTTGCGCGAAATGTTTTAAAACATCTTAAGATGTTTTGAAATGTTTTAGTATGATGTTTTAGTATACATATATTACCAATACAAATCATTTACTTGATTAGGCGACTATTATCATTATTCAAGAGTTAGTGGAAACATGAAATGAGCGCTCTTTACAAGATTCATGATTACAAAATTTTCGTTCTAACAGAACATATGCGTCTATGGTCCGTTCGTTCAGTTAAAGCATATCGTCAATATTAAGTTACTCAATCTGGCAGCGTCATGGATCATAGGTCTGCCTTCGCATGACACAATGATGCACTAGAAGCGATTCGCTGGCCATTGCTGGGCGAGTCCATTATGAGTCAAGAGGGGGGTCAGTCCGTTGAGCTACCAATAGCGTGCTCGGGATATTCATGTTTTAAAATCGTTTGAAAGCCCGTGTGTAGGTGAAAGATCATAGCTAACCTATCCATAATTATCTGCTAGTTACCACCAAACTGCACCCTTTTGTAACATACTCTATTCTTACCAACAATTACAAAATTCTGAGAGAACATTTCAAGACAAAAATCGCTGCCCAAAAGTTTGCGTAGTTAAGGAAAGAATAGGTATACTAAGAACTGTTCATACTTAAACATTTCAAACATCTTAAGGATGTTTTAAACATTTCGCCGCCAAAATAATGCAATCGTGAAAACGGCTATTATATAAGCTAACATGCTTAATTAGCGATAAGGTTTGTGTCGAAATGCCGACAGAGTCTTTTCTTTTTCAGAGTATCTTGAATGCAAATATTGCTCTAGAAATGCAAAATTTTACCGAAAATCGTATTTTCTTAAAGTGCGTCCCACCAAATTGCAATGCATATTTTTAATTAAAGTTAAATATGTTATGCATCGATAAAAAGGCTTACTGAAACTTGTCTGCGTCTTTACTGCTAAAGTCGGGTTCCTACAATATTAACATTATCTATTATACAATGCCAAAAGCTTCTATTCGGAGTTGACCACAATTGCAATATGATTTTTCCCTGCAGATATCCTTAACATGACGTTTATCCGGCTTTTCAGGCTTCAGCGATCATTTAATAGCATTTATGCCACTGGCGGATCCAGGGGGAAGGGGCATCAGGAGCGAATGCCGGAGCCCCACAGGAATCTGAGGGGTCATTCAATACAAGTAACTATGCCCCCCCACGCGTTCCCTGCTGAACGTGAAAAACAATGATCTTAGGAGAGAACTGGGAAAGTTAACAATTTTTCGGGGGAAAGATAACAACTTATCGTAAAAATAGTCTTAGCAACACTTTCAAACCACTTGCTTTATTACCAGTTGTTTGTTACAATTTGGTACATACCATTTGTTACAGTTTGGTACATTGTTACAGTTTGGTACATACAGTTTGGTACATGTATGTAAAGGTATAGTTATTATTATGACATATACTATTTAGTGCTAACTGCCATTGGTTATCATGATTTACAGCCCGAGGCTAATGAGTATAACAAAAATGTGTATAAAACTATCATCATCATTTCAATATTGTCATCATTTCGAGCTGTGTAACCAGGAAAAGGGTCACTTTAACTACGGTCTGGTTCCAATAATAAAATATCGTTTTTAAATACCTAAAATTAACATTGTCACGCAACTTCGCGGCGTCATATCGGTGGTCATTTTCATAACAAAGCCATCGTCATCGTTTTCGGTTCATCGTAAAGCTGATTTGATTGATAAGCATTTTTAACCTCTTATCCTCTACGAGGCCTACCGTCTATATTTCTGGGTTTTATCAGGCGAACCCGAAAAATTGCGCGCGACGCTTAATTACTAAATACTTACTATAACATGAAAATCCGCATTAAAAAATGTCGCAAAGGCTTCAATACACTTATAAAAAATGTGGTACATTTTTCCGTCATTTCAGCTGTCCCCCACTCAAGAATTATCGGTGACGCCCGTAAGAGCAGGTATGAGATAAATGTTATTATTTATTTTATGGGTATATGGTACGGAATATCGCGTTTTATACTGTTGTTTCTTATCTCCATAAAGCTATTTTTCCCAATTTTGTTTCCCGAAAAAAGTTTTGATTAAAAAATGTCCCAAAATATGATTTTTTAAACTTAAATACCAAAGCAAGGTGAATGGTCCAGATCCGGGACAAAAAATGTGGTAACTTTTTGCCACAAAAGAATACCCCACACACACACACACACACACACACACACACACACACACACACACACACACACACACACACACACACACAACACACACACACCACACCAACACACACACACCACACCACACACCACACACACACACACACACACACACACACACACACACACACCACACAACACACACCACACACACCCACACCACACACAACCACACACTACACACACACACACACCAACACACACACCACACACACACACCACACACACACACACACACACACACACACACACACACACACACCACACACAACACACACACACACACACACACACACACACACACACACCACACATACACACACACACACACACACACACACACACACACACACACACACACACACACACAACACACACACACACACCACACACACACACACACACACCACACCCACACACACACACACACCACACACACCACACACACACAACACACACACACACACCACACACACACCACACACACACACACACACACCACACCAACCACGACACACACACCACACCACACCACAACACACCACACACACACACACACACACCACACACACACACACACACACACACACCACACACACACACACACACACACACACGACAACACACACACACAACACCACACACCACACACACACACCACACACACACACCACACACACACACACACACCACACACACACACACACACACACAACACCACACACACACACACACACACAGCACACACACACACACACACACCACACACACACACACACACACACACACCAAACACACACACAACACACACAACACACACACACACACACACACACATCACACACCACACACACACCCACACCACAACACACACACACACACACACCACACACACACACACACGCACCACACACATCACACACACACACACACACACACACACACACACCCCACACACACACACACACACACACACACACACACACACACACACACACACACACACACACACACACACACACACACACACACACACACACGGAGAGAGTCTGGATCCGCCAGTGATTTATGCGATGGCAATTTCATGGAAATACGTAATACCACGAACACATAACACTGGCATATTTCATGGTAATGGCCATTAGTTAAGTCGTAACAGCAAAGCATGCCTAGAAGAAGTGTATGACGTGAATAAGGTCACAGACACGACAGAGCTATGAAAAAGCTCTGTCGTGGCCATGGTTCACAAGGACGCAGGAACCGGGGGGCAGGGGGCGGCCACCCCAATATTTTAAGATTTTAACATTACGCCTATGGGCGTTACATGAAAAGAATCGAGTTCATAATGCCTCCGCCCCCCCCCCCCCTCCACCTAATTTTCGTAAAGTTCCGGCACCCTTGATGGTACACGACAGAGAATTATACCACGGACACAATCATTTTACCATACCATTTTCTGTGTAGTTCTGATAGAAAATGCCGCTTACTGCATTATGCACCTAGCAAAAAGTCGGTTGCTCGAGCTCATAAAGCTTTATATCAAAATGTTTCACCAGAAAATACCCATATATTACTCATCTATTTTCAAAACATGTTGCATGCAAGTTATGAGTTTCAGCAACGCTGCACTGTAAAGGTCACACTGGCCTGAGTCACAACTCACAACACACAATAGATCCGTGATGTCGTTCTTGCGGGGTCCTGTTGACACCCACGGGCTGTCAGTCAACTCCCCCCCCCCACACCGACGACCCCTGTCTGAAGTTCCTCCCATCCCGGCTCACATTCCACTCACACCGGTCTTGACCTGCACTCGACCCACACACTCAACTCTCGTCGTACTCGTCCGTGGTGTACTGGTACCCCCGTGAGCCGGCCCGGTGCACCAGCACTTCAGTACCTACCGGCTGTGTCGCTGCTGGGATTCCAGTCGCCAACTCTGCGTCGCCGTCCGCCGAGCTGCGGCGGCACACTGGCGACTCTGCCGCCTGCTGCCCGCGCGCTGCCGAGGTCGATCGAGGGGGCGCTGCCGGCGGCCGGCCGGCCTGCGCCGCCCTCAGGCAACAGGTGGCGCCGGCTGACGGCGACCCGGCGAACCACCACTACTGACCCGTCAGGGGTCCAATCTTACCAAGGTGCCGTCAATGTGCAAGTAGGGCATGTCGTAAATGGAGTGCTCAGAATGCCGCACTTATTGGGCCACGGCGTTTGATTCACCCTATATCTCGCTATCGAAATGGCCCGGTCGGTGGAGAGCTAGAACGACGATAGGAATGTCCCTGGTTCGATCCCGGGTCCCGGAGGTTTTGCAGGCTGGCGCACCAATATGCCGTTCTCACCCATTCACGGCATTTGGTAAGATTGGGCTCTTGGTAAGATTGGGCCCGTGCGAACAGTATTTAAATGGATTTTATCTTACACAACAGATGATAATTGTCAATCACGACATGCATGAGGCACTAGGTTTGGGTTTGAACGGTAGGTCGTCACCGCGAGTACGCCGATTTCGATGATTTCGTTGGCACAGTCAACAAACTTAGTATTTTTCTTAGACAACAAAGCAGGCCCTGTTTTGCTGTCTACTATTGGTCGGTACTATTGGCTCCAAAATAACGTTCTGCTGGGTTGGCCAGCACAGCAATTAACCCGCGCACTGCAGGGGGGTTGATTTCCGCCCCCCTCAGGTTTTTCAAAAGTAGCGGGAAAACGGCGGCGCGCAGCGCCACCAAATTTCGTACACCTGTTTGGGCATCAATTAACCACACTTTGGAAAAGTTTTGACTTGAGGTCATTGCAGGTTCAGGTCACAAGTCCATGTTCAATGACCTCACGCTTCAAAAACTGTTTGCGTCTCGTGCCAAAGCCACATTCTTTTATTTCGAAGTTTTGAAACGTGCAGGATTTCATAAGAATGATCGTGCCCTACAAGTCTTTTATCGTATTTTTCGTAACCAGTGACCAATAAGTCAGGTCAATTTTCCTGACCTCCCCATATAAGTGAATGGGAAAATAAAACCAAATGCTTCCCTTTCATAAAATATGCATTGGATCAGGCTAATTCTTTCAGAATCATGCTATTTTATCTCATTCTAGATGATCAGGGTGTAATTGTTGCTCAGTGATTTCTACAAGGTCATCTGAAGTCATCTTCTGGCCGCGTTGCCCTATATGCAACATGACCTACCTGGGTCACCAAATGACCTTCACCTGAGGTCAAATTTTGAAGTTGAACTTACCAGGTCACCGTGTATATTTTTCAAAGCGCCTCAATGAGACAAACACGATGGCGTCACAATTATTTCCCTATCTTTGTTAGGTGACATGCTATTCACGGAAAACTGTTTTGCAAAAAACAGTATTTTTGACCTTTCATGACCTCTGGAGCCTAAACTATTGATCTGAGATCAATTTGAGGACCATGACTTATCGATTGCAAATTTCAATAGCCATCGATTGCTTAAAACAAATTGTTTGCTCCTAGCTATCATAGTTTTCCGAGATAATCGGGGTTTCTGGAAAAGAGTCCTAAAACCGGAAAACTGACCTTTGGTGACACTGGTGGGCCTCAATTGTGGCCTGATCCAAGAAAAGACTAAATACTTTCGAAAAGAGCTGCCTAGAGCTATCTAATGCCGTTTTTCCGCTTGTCGCTACTTTTGCCGTAGTTTTCGAGGATCTCACGGGGGGGGCGGGAAATCAACCCCCCTGCAGTTCGTGTTCGGCGCGAACCCCCTGCAGTGCGCGGGTTATAGGGAATATACCGCCTTGAGAACAGTACGTGGCATGATGGAAATGAGTGCCACTCATCTGGGCACTCATCTCCATCACTCCACACACTTTTCCCAAGGCGGTACATTCCCTAGAGCCTGGCTCCAATATGAAAAGGTCGTTTTCCACTACATAAAATTAACATTGTCACACCGCTTCGCGGCTTCACTTCGCTGGCCATCGTCATAACGAAGCCATCGTCTTTGTCTACGGTTCGTTTTAACGCTGAGTTGAATAAATACCAGTAAGACGCCTTAAACGGCGAAGGACGAGCGAGCCCGAATAAAACCGCGTCAATTTCGAATCCACCCTACGGAGGTTAGTTTTGTGCGAAGCATTTTTTTCAATTGTTTCCGCTACTTTTTAATATAAATTTAGTCCGAATGTTTTGTATGGATGGCTTTCCGAGGTCAGGACCCGCGCTAAGGCAGAGCTGTGTGCGCTGCGTCCTGAACCTTCACCACCCGATGCGCGCAATTCCTGTTGGCCGGTCATAATTTAGAAGACGAAAGTTACGGTGCCCGACATACCTGGACACGTCCGCCCCGCTCGGTCTGCGGTCTCAAACCGCTGACTCACTTGGCCTTGAGTGCGAACCGCTGCCACCGGCCGCAGCCATCCCAGTCAGGAGCAAATAGCGAGCGCCGAAGCGACTCAAACCCAGGCTGCCACTGCTGAGATAGGTCAGAAGACCAGCGCTCTCCCACTGAGCTACAGGGGTGGACTATATGTTGTTTTGCCGTCACAAATGGATCCGAACTGAATCGATATTTTGAACTAAATAGGTTTTGCAGTGTTCTTTTGAACTTGCAATTATAAGCTTCATGTTTGAAGAAAAAAAATTGGTGGGTTTGATTGTATGGATTTGATTGTGCTTTACAGCTGCATCATTTTTGTCGTTTAGCACCCTTTGGTTTTGACGCTACGGCGGTGTTATGAAGGGAATTTTCTCAAATCGGCGATATGTATATTACAGGCAGCGAAATATTGCATTAAAATCTCTATTTTTACATGCATTCTAGAGAAGGTACATTGGTCTACACATTAGACGTTTCAGCCTCTTGGTCTTTCCATTCGTGCTCTCGTTCAACGTCCACAGCCCGCACGATACCCGAGCTGTTGAGAAACAAACCACAAAGCTCAGCAGAGCAAGTCGCTCGGTACTTTTACTAGCACGGAATCCAGGCTTGAGCCGGTCTCCAGTGGGGTGCGATGTGAAGCACCGGTTCACGGCGGGCACTTGCATATACATTTGTGGGCTTGTATAGCCTGGGATACACCTATTGCACGTGCCGCCGCGCCGCGGTGGCCGGAGTCAGACTACTGCGACAGAATGTCGTTCCTGCTAGTACGCCGATGGGACACCGGAGCTGCGTTTGCTCCGGCGCCAAAACACATACTGTCCAATGGACAATATACATAGATGTACGTGTAATCTTTTCTAGATGTTCATGGCATCTGCCAGTATCCACATACCTATCTCGCTGTTACCACACCCACGATACGAGGATGAGCACAATCTAACAACACGACACGGAAAAGTATACGGCTGGAATCCGCGCTCGCCACAAATCGTTCAAAATAAGTGCCCGCTGTAAAGTTCACACAGCGCCTCTACTCTACCACCACTAATACAAATCTTGTGATCCAAAATAAAAACAATAAGACACCGCGAAAGACAGACTCGGAAAAAAGGTAAAAGCGCACGGCAACACCACCATAACAGCCAGGACTCCCTTAGTCTGCAATTCCACGGCAGGACACGCTGGAGCGTTACAATGGCGCGGCCAGGAGCCCCGGTCGCCAACAGTGGTGATTATAGCAGGACCAAAACGAGGTCGGCGCGTTACGGCGATTTGATGGCAAGCTCGTTTGGCAGATGATGGAAGTACTACTTCTATCGGGATATCGGGCCGCCCGAGTGCCTTAAATTGCGATATAGTGGGTGCTGCTGGTGTGCTATGCACGAAAGGCTGTGCTGTGAGTGCAGATGGGTGTGGCATAAATCTGGGTAGTCCGGTTGCATGTTTCTTTCTTACGTAGAATGTCGTGTTCTGCGCATCGAAATGGGCTCGAGATATAAAGATGCGTTGATCAGTTGTGAGCATACTCACTAAAGAAAAGACTCTCAGACAGAAATTTTGCGTGCTGAGCGAATTTAACGAATTGGGCTCGTGCTTTGCGGGAGACTCTAGCAAGATGACTGATAAAGCCTCTGGTTCTTGTGATAAATAATATAGTGGGAAAGGACTCCCAGAGCGCTTCTGTTAGTGGTTAGCGAGTGTCTTTTTTGTTTGTGTCCAGCGAAAGCTAGGCGCCACCATCATCCCGATGCAGAGGGCGTAGCTATAAGTATCGCGTATTAATTTCAAATATAGGTTGGATGCCATGTTTAGCTCTAGGATAAGACCCGACCTACACATCGTTAGCTCTGTGGAGGGGAGCGTATATTTCGTAGATGTGTTTGTGCACTCCTAGAACAGCGCTACAAGTAGTGTCGTGGGCTTCCTCACATGGCCCAGCACAAGCGGCTGTTCTGAGGCAGCTTGTTGGAGGCGGAAAGAACAGCCCTGGGCCGGTCCTGCGGGGAGTGGGATCGCAGCTGCCGTCCCACCGAAGCGCCCCGCTGCTGCCAGGGTGTTGGGCGGGTCACTTGCCCGCCGGCCGCTGCCAAAACATATAGAACAGAGCGAAAAGAGAGCCCCGCTATGACGCGGATTGAGTGGTGCTCTACGTTAGCGATATGCAAGGGAACGGGAAGAGGTTTCACATTGCCGGATAAGTGTTCCGGTAGATCGGAAGGACCCCGCGTGAACAACGACTGGGTAAGGCGGAATCGGGAGGCGCGGTTGAAACCGCTCTCGGTTGCGGTTGGCGATGGTGCGACCTATGTTCTCGCGTTACAAGCTCCCACTATCAGCGTTCTGTCCTTGTCCCATCAGGTACGTGTCGATTGACGCTAATGCCGATGCGCGTAGATACAGAGGGACGTTTAGCTCTCTGCTAAGCAAGGGTAGTTGTCGTAAGAGTAAAGATCGACAAAGTTGGCCGCCCGGTGATCGATTGTTGTATTAGAATATCGAGACTGTGTTTTCTGACATCTAGTCACTCCCAGCCGTAAATCATAAGAAGTGCGTCAAGTTATTGTTCAAAGGAATAATGCTACCTGTCACAAGGTCTTAGCGCAACGATTTTGATACAGTCTGAAGTCGAGGAGCTGAGTCGTTAAAAGTATGTTACCGTCGTAGTAGTATGATGATGTCACAGTAGTCAAAATGTGAGTTGCTTTCCTCCAGTGAGGCCTTTTAAGATGTTGTGGTATGAACGTGGATCTCTTTTGTGTTCTAAAAGTTTAGTGACTTGTGATTGAATATGTAAGTTTTTCAGTCGCTGGTTTGTCTCTGTCGTCGTGTTTCGTTGTCGTCTCCACTGTTCCCAGTCATGAGGAGTGTCACGTCTTTTTTAAGTGAAAAATAATCTGTCTCATTTACGAATTTGTCGTTTGAGCTCTAGATTAAACCAAGGCTTGTTGTTAGATTTTGTTTAGAAACTTTTCTATGGAATTAAAGCTTTCGCTGCTGACAAAAGAGCATCAGTAAAATTATCAGTTGCTTTGTCAAGGTCACAGTCCAGTAAGTTGTCCCAGTCAGTGCTCATCAGCAGTCTTGTTAGCTTGTTGGTTTGCCAGCATCTGTTTGTTTATAGTCCCACAGTTGTATTGTTTGTTTATAAATGGTAGGTGCTTCAATTGTGAGGGAGACCAAAATTGGAATGTGATCTTTTTTTAAAGGAGGGAGCTTCAGTTCGGCTGATGAAATCGTGTGCACTGAATTGATTGGTGCTTACGGCGAGAAAATCGGTCCAGCCGTTGCTGAGATCCTATGTCGCAACACAAACTTTACCCCGCTGTTTTGGCGCAACATACTCGTAGAATCTCAGCAACGGCTGGACAGATTTTCTCGCCGTAAGCACCAATCAATTCAGTGCACACAATTTCATCAGCCGTACTAAAACTGGTGACCTCAGGTCATCGCAGTGACCTTGTAAATCAGATAGGCATTGCAGCGTTTACGCGTGGGGACGCGGAGTCCGCATGTGGACGCGGAGTCAGCGTCCGGTGTGAAGCCACCTTATGCTACGAAATATCGCGCTTTTGTGTTTTTAAAACGATTTTTTTCACCGAAAAAGTGATTTTTGTCTCCAAAAAATATATTTTCCCCTCAAGAGTGCATTTTATATATTGAATACCAAAATAAGGTGACTAATCCGCGAATAAAAAAATGAAAACACTTTTTTGCCACAAAAAGATGCCCCCACAGAGAGCGTCTGGATCCACCAGTGCCGAAGGATGCCCCCCCCCCCCAATCGAGCGGCTGGATCCGCCCCTGTGTGGGTAGGGACCTCCTCTCAGCCGCCAGTTTCTCACAAGTCAGGGGTGAGGTGGGGTGCCTCTGCACGTGCGCACTTGCACACTTCTATGATATATCTCAGGAACAGTTGTGCCGATTGATTTCAAATTTGGTGTGTGGTTGGGGATTTATCAGCGCCCGCCTGCCCACAAGTCAAGGGTCAGGACCCAGGGGTGGGATGCCTCTGCACGTGCGCACGTGCACACACCTACATATTACATATCTCAAGAGCGGCTTTGCCGATTGTTTTCAAATGTGGTGTGTGGATAGGGACCTCTCACCTTCCACTTTCCCACAAGTCAGGGATGGGGTGCCTTTGCACGTGCGCACGTCAAAACTCAAGGAGTGGGCCGTGGGGTGACTACGTGCGCACGCGCACACCTCTATTCTATATCTTAGGAACGGCTGAGCCGATTGTGTTCAAATTTGGTGCGTGGTTATGGACCTCTCAGCCGCCACTTTCCCACAAGTCAGGGGTGGTGTGACTGTACAATGCACATGCGTACGTGCGAAAACTTTTGTATCTCAGAAACTAATTGCCCAATCTAGTTTAAATTCACCATACATTTCCTTTGCGCTGGCTCGTCATCGCCAACTACGGCGCCTTACTGGTAGGTATTTTTCCCAGAGTTATCTTCTTCAGCACAAGTCACACGATATCAATGTCGCATTGATATCACAAATCGATGCTTGCGGTCGATTTGAGCGGCTTATCAAAACACCGTAAGAAGACTTCATTGACTGCCATGTAAAAATATATTTAGAGCACTCAATGGAACTTCTGGTGCTCTAAGTTTAAGGACACTCGATTTACTCGAAACACATTAAACATCTTCAATAGCAGCACACACTTGCACTGCACTTCACAAGTCAAGCTCGGACGCCGTTTAAGCGAGTCCTGAGACAGACACGCATGCTAGAATGGGTTTTGACCCAGGTCATAACACTGAACCAAACGCATATACACAACAACGACAATTCAGCAAAGGACAGGCAGGCTACTACCACTGCACCATATGCCTGATCTAATATAATATCGCTCCAAGAAGTCAATAGTGAAGTCTGCAAATCAACTATGTCGATGGGTTTGGGAGTGAAAGCACATAATTGCCTGATATCGGGGATCACTGATCAGATTTCAGGGTCCCCGGACAGCCCCAATTGATCTCCAGGCGGCGGAAGGCTGCTCCCGCGTCTTATCTGCCCCTCCTCCCCGGACTGCGTGAGCCCCGCTGCACTCGAGTCGAGCCGCCTCAGTTGGCCGCCGACGGCCGGCTGAACGGAGCTGGAGCGGCGCGCTGATGGCGGTGATGGCGCCAGCGAGCCGCCGCACTCCTCCTCCTCCTCCTCCTCCTCCTCCGGCACGTAAAGACCCAGCTTGATGGACACCCAGACAGTAAACGCCACCAGCCAATCGTAGATGGCGATGCCCGAGATACCGAGCAGGAAGCTGATGGAGGCACACAGCTCCGACACCATGTTGGAGAGACTGTAGTTGAAGCGCTCCGTCACCACGTCCATGGCCGGAGAGATAGTCAGGCTGACGCCGTAGTTGCTACCGATCGACTTGCTGCCCAGCGAGAGGATGTGCACCTGAAGCAGTAGATCGCGGTGACGGTGCAGAGTAGGGGAACATTGTTACGGTACGGCACACCATGCAGTTTACGCAGATGCATTATCGCTGCGCCATAGACAGTTTCCCTCCCAATTATACCCACTCAAGTCTTCTTGTTTAAGCACCTGATGGTTTACCATTCACTCACTCACAAGGAGGCGAGGATGAAGTGATGCAGCGTGGTGCAACAACGTTTGCAAGGCAGTTATGCTTAATGCTTAGCATTAAGCATCTAATATTGAGCTTATCATTAAGCAAATAGGAATAACATTTCGACAGAGAAATGACAGGTTAATAAGTACCTACCAAGAATGGGTCGCATTTTTTCAAGCACTTTTGTAGACACTCCTCCACTGTTGTCTTCATCCCAATTTCTTTGCTGCTTAAAAATGATTCTTGAGCTTTTATTTTGCCGACCAAACCGTCTCCGTCCAAATCAGTGCACATCTGTAGTCCGGTAAAATTTGCTTCAAATTTGTTATCTTTGAGAAAACGTTCCATCCATGGTAAAGTGCAATTTAGTTCAACTAAAAGCCCTTCATATATGCAATCTTGGCGGCAAGCTGTTTCGTCATACTTCTCGCTCCTATTACAATTGCTGGCGGTGTTTTCATGTTGGTACATCGAACTTTTCACCAAAAGGCGTTCTCTGGAAGTTGCCATCACGCTGTATTTAGCATGTCGTTTAATGATTGGTATTTCTGTGAATGTGTCATTTATATTTAACACAAAGATATCAGCTGCCTTAAACAGAGTGGTTGGTGTTCTCGGTGATAAAAATGTAAACTCTTGGATCATATCCTTCAGAATTCCATGCAAGTGAAAATTGGGAAACCTCACCTTTTTAATGGGTCTAAATTTTATACTTATCTCCATTGGTTTTTTTGCCATTTGACCATTGACATTTATGCTGAGACATCCTAAGTACATCGGACTGAGTAAATACTCTCCAGTTAAGATGGGCTGATCCAATTTGCTGCCATTCTTCGGCGGCAGCAATGTGGTGTATCTTTCAAGGGTGGCGCCTTGTTTCACTTTTTTCATATCTCCTGTTCCATTTTCCGCATTTCCAACATCGATGTCATTAACCAAAAACTCCTCGAAGGCTTCCCGAATAGTGACGTTTTGAAACTCCCATAGAACAGCATGCGAAATTTCTTTCCTGGGATGCACATGCTTGAGGTAGTTTTGGTAAATTATCGGCTCTAGTGTGTTGTCGAAATAAATTTCTTCCCCCATAAACGTTTTCTTCTCCTCTTCAGATAAATATTTCAAAGACGCTAGGTGTTCTTTGAAGGTCCTGTTCAAACGAAATGCATACATTTCTTTCATTACGTCCGTGGTCATAAAAGGTCGTAAGCAAATTGCAAACTTAAACCATACGTCCTCTTGATTCACTGTTTCTTTCGTCTCGACTGTTTCACGATTTTGATATTTGTTTGCAGTGTACACAAC
The DNA here is from genome assembly GCA_014673585.1 of Semibalanus balanoides. Taxonomy (NCBI): domain Eukaryota; kingdom Metazoa; phylum Arthropoda; class Thecostraca; order Balanomorpha; family Balanidae; genus Semibalanus; species Semibalanus balanoides. Next base: position 2,480 of record VOPJ01012002.1, on the reverse strand, counting down.
TACCACTGCAAATAAGACCACCGCAAAACAGATTACCCAAAATTGAGTGACGACAAAAATACCTTTGCATGTATCTTGTTTTGGACGGGGTCTGTTCTGCTTAGTTTTTCCGTTGTAGTCTTGTTCTTCATTCGGACCATCATGATATTCGGATCCTTCCAAATGCCCATTCCAGCTGGGACTCGTTGCTGCACTCGTGGCATACTGAGGCATTGCTACGACGTCTAGACGCCCTCGCAAAACAAATATGTCATTCGCAGTGATAAAACAGAGAAAGTGATAGTATTTGGTCCTGAATGTTACACTTGTTAGCTTATAAGCTAAAACTAATATTCCAAAAAGTTATCAAGTTGAATTACCATATGTAGACATCTTGTGTGCAGTCAAGTTAACTAATCGTATGTGATATGTCCAGATAATTGATATAATAGTCCAGGGAGTCCAGGTAACTTATATGCGGATTCAAGACCATAGAGGACATTAAGTACTGACGGGACGATGCAGATGCAAATTTACGATTTTCACGTGTTTTGAGCAGCATGGCACTTCCTATAAACTTATCAGCAACGTGACATGCAGCAACACAGAGGCAAGGGCGTGGGAACTATCGACTTTTTAAGTCGCGCCACTCACTCAAGGAAGAGAAGAAAAAATATACAAGATGAAAGATAGTTTCCCTTGAGCGTCGAGTTATGATAGGTAAGTAGGTTAATCATAATCATCAGTGGCAAATATGTCACTGATTCTAAAAACCTATTGAGCCAAAAGATGGTGGGTGCTGGGTGGGCATGGTATACAGTGTGCAACGAAATTATCCGGACATCTATTTTTGCGCAGTTTCCGCTCGCACTCATCCCTTCCCTGTGTGGAGGTAGGAGCGGGGAAAGTTGGATGAATCCGTACTTGCGCTTCCGGCCCAACTGCCNGGTGCTGATCTCAGGGGCGGATCCAGAAAATCTTCAAGGGGGGGTCATCAAGTGCAGTGGTGCCCCTTCCTATACCCAAATCTGAAAACTCATCGGATTTCGTCCACTATATTTTGAGGGTGCCTCTATTTTATATTTTTTTATCTAAAAAAAAAATGATTTTTTCTCAAAACGTTCCTATCCCTATTTAGTTATTCGCAATATCAGTCTTACCCTTTTTATACTTTAAAGTGCCACGGATGGTTGTAAATATGATCATTTGTACAATTCAAGAGCGGATCATGGGTGTCTTTATTGGTTGAGTAATATTTTAAACATAAGCGTATGCGTTGAATGAGTAAATTGACATTCATAAGATCTTTGTAAAAATAGCATTAAGCGGCCGTACAAATCATTTTCAGAAAAGTGACGCTACGGCCCCAGACGGATGATGGAGAATCGATCAAGGCGCTAGTCATGTTTCGTGACCATGGAGTAGCCGTTTTTTTACGAACAATACATATTTAATGGCTACGAGCAGTAGGTAAGGTAAATGATGCGAATAGCATGTATCAATTGCATTTGTTCTTGGTGCGGACTTCAAAAAATGTTCTTATAAACAAAAGAATATACAGGATTTTGCGAAGGGAGGGGCTTGAGGAAAATTTTCCACAAGAGCAGCACTTAAATTTATATACAAATGGTATGTACGCAAAATAGACACCCATACAACCAAGGACTGATTTCGATTTTTATGTTTTTTTTTTGGAGGGATAGATCCATTGGCATGTTTCCCAAAAGATGGTGAGTGGGGGGGGACTGGGGGTAGCAGACCGTCAGCGATAATTTTTTGACCGGGGGAGGGGAAGGGAGCGCGTTGTCTGCAACTGTAGCAGGGCGTGGCCGATAACTTTTTGAGTGGGGAGTCGGATGAAATGACGGAGAAGATGTACCCAATTTTGCGTGGTGTGTAAGTGTAATCTGTCAGAGCATTTTTGTGTTATTTTTTGGCTTGGATTTTTTTTTTAATGGTGATTTTTCTATTATAGTAAAGGAAGATGTTATTGAAGGCACGAAGCGGCGCAAAATTGTCTGAACCCGGATTTGTCTGATAAAACCTAAAAAATAATCGGCATTACGGTGGTGTACAGAAGATAAGGAACTAAAAATGTATAGGAGAAAAGAAATGAACGGATGGTCGTTTATGTACGATGATCACTCGCTCGAAGCGGCTTGATTTTGTTTTATATTTAGGTTCGTGGAAATTAAATTTGTAATATTGAAACCACAAACCTGTGAGTGGAGCCAAGCTTTTCAGGTAACACCTTTCCCTAGTTTGCACTTTGGCATATGATGTAAAAGCAAAAGTATTGGTCCCTGGTGCCAGCAATTACCGCTATGCCACACACTTCATGCAATTCATTTCCCCATTTTCAAAACTGTATATAACTGCAAAATTTCGTGTCATGTATGACAGTATGTGCTGCGAAGCGGCGCGAATTTCTCCCGTTTTTGACTGAGGTTAGCTGGATTTTGACTGCTCCAAAGGGAATTGTTACGATAAATTTGCAGAGG
>VOPJ01012001.1:0-83651 GCA_014673585.1 Semibalanus balanoides | reverse complement strand
AAACAGCCAGGAGGGAGCGCAGCAGTAATTAATCCCTGCACTCGGGTATTTAACGCTCCACAGCGGATAGATCAGAGCCGGCTGCGGCGGCCGCAGGCAACACTCGCTTGGGTCACCTCTGCTGAAGTACGCCGCAGTGTCATATGGTACCCTACAGTCTACACACATGTACTGGTCAGTGGTCACATTCTACACACCTGACATTCCACACCCGTTCCAGTCACATTCTACACAGCCGCGCTGGCCACATTCCACATCCGAACCTGCCACATTCCACGCACTCGTATCTACTGGCCACCCGTACTGGCCAGTGACCACATGGTACGCTTTTTTATAAATCTTACTCAGCTCATTATTAGAACTAATGGTGACCTGTCACCATTAGTTCTGGCAGAACGACGTGGGTCGGCGAAAATGTATTTACGCAGAAGTCGATCATATCAGATGGTGTGAGATTGGCGCCAAGTGACCACAAGCAGACTTAACCCTCGCCCTACGGGAGCGTTTTTCACCTTCGCCCTACGGGGGGGGGAGGCCTGACAGCCCCCCTGCCAACTTCCAAACCAAGCAGCATAGAGCAACGCGGAAAAAGACAGCATGTTGCCCGTCATGTGAAGAATCCGATGGTATATCATTTTTTGGTTTCAGATCAACGGGTGACCTTCCAGGTCAAGTGAATGACCCAAAATCGACCAAATCCAAAAATTATGTAGGATAACGCCTTTTTGAGGCTCATAATGTAAAATATATAAAATACAAACCATAGCCTCATATTATTAAATATATTGATGAAATGGATCAAAAGAGATCAAATAGACAACACGTTTACGGGCGGTAGCCATCACCCACTGATGGGCTACGCCGACAACTGTTGTCTATTTCTATCTCTTGATCCTTTCATCATATAATTTCAAAAATATAAAAGGCTATGGCTTTGTGATATTTTTCTATTTTAATATCCAAATATAAATTAGTTGCTCGGGCCGGTCCGTAATTATCAAAGTATAAAAATAAAAATGATTTGGCTAAGCGATCAATTGTCTGGTCGTTGAATTAGCTATCTCCCATTACACAATCGAGTTTTGGTCTGGCTAGTTAATGACCTCTTTGGTCACGGAATCGTCAACCATCGATGATAATTGCTATGGGTGATTAGCATTAGCAACGTCGACTCGAATCACGTACAGGCATAGCGTTAGAAACCTCAAAATTGAATATGATAAATGCAAATAAAGGGTCTTTTCCTAGATAGCGAACGAATCGATGGGCTGGTATAGGGACCGGAACGACGGCGATTAAACTTATTTATAGCTATATGTTCGCGCTCGTCGAAGATTCCTCAACCCAACTGTGGGACAGTGTTTTCCGTTGGGTGTATAAAGACAGAAAAGGGGGCATGGAAGTTTTTGGGGAGAGCTTAATAGGTAACAATGGTAAGTATAACGTTAATCTATTGACAATGGAGATTACTATGTAGGTTCCGTATAACAAAATTAATGCCCTCTCCTCAAATGTAAAAAACGATTGTATGTTGAATAATACTCTGAAGAGCCCAAGCAGCTCCACAGTCCGCAGAGCACGCCGATAAAACTACAAAACATGGCTAGCTCGGCCTTTTATGTATTTCACAAATTCACATATTTCACAATATAGCATTTTCCAACGCTTCAGGGTTAGCTAATGAACATGATCCATGTGTTTCACTTATTCGCGTGCGTGGAAAGTAACGTTTCACGTGCTGCTGGACACATAGACAACTTACAACATTGGTGCCGTCTTTGGCTCGATCTTCAGCTCGTTGCTGCTGTCGATAATCCGGTGTCCGTGTCACTATCTGACTCTGGTCATTATGTGGAAATACTCGCTTAATCATTATCATTCGGTAACCGTTCAAAACACCTATACTGTTAATAAACACTAATACTATAATGGAATGCCAAATAAACAACCATCAATTAGTTTAATGACTGGGTCATCTAACCTTTCGCTTTCGACACGAATCAACAACAACAACCTGCAACCAACATCATTCTTAAAATACTGTTCCGCCCGTGAAGAAAGCATTGGCATTTGCAATTCTGGGGTCTTTTGGAAAAGAACTTGGCAGAATACCAGAAATTACTGCAATTTTACACTGAGTGATGGGCGAAATTGCAAGTTTTGCATAATAGACATAATTAACCGTCTCTCGCCAAACTTTTATCGAGCGCCTCTATACCAAATTTTAACTGGATTTTTTTCAACATGGGCAGACGGCAAACATTTACTATAATGTATTACATTGGCATGGTCACTCCCTCTGTCAGTCACAGGAGCCTCCTACAGAAGATACAAAAAATAATCCGCCGCCACCGTCACGATGCTACCGGTGTGACGCCGGAAATCAATACCCATGACGCTACTAATTAAGATACGACCTTGATTTTTTGTTTGGTTATTGTATTTGTAAAATTTCTCAAATTCCGATTTTTCATTAATCTTTGAAAATTCTTGTTTTGTGGGATTTTTTTCCAAAAAATAGTTTTTTACTTATGGGGTCAAAGCATTTTTTAAATCGGATAATCGCCATTGAAAGTAATCTCATTTTACGTCCTTCGCTCTTTTTGTTTGCTTTTGCATTCAAAATCTGTTTTTATGAATTTTTACAACATTTATCGTTTTTACAAACATGACTCAACAACGTCGATTATTCGAAAACTGTTGGACCCAATTTCAACGACTTTGTCAACAGATAGGTATAATTGTTGTATACTCAGCTAATGAAAGTTTCAGAAAGATGCGCATCATGTGTAAAAATGTATTCAAGAAAAACCTCTGGGAAAAAAAAAGACTGTCAGGCGCGTGTCGAGGGTCAACACGCGCACTGGAGGGGGGGGGGTCACTTTTGTGCCCCTCCTACATGTTTTTCGTGAATATCTCGCAAACGAAGTGGCGCAGGGCGGTAGTGTTTGAGGGACATTTATGGCAACACAATAGCGGATGGTTTGACGTAAAAAGTAAAAATCGGTCGGTAATTTTTTTAGTTATATGGATTTGAATTACAAAATGGCGGACAGAATCGAGGTCGGCGAAGCGATATCTTTGGAACAAACAGTCAGATCGGGACGATTCAAACGCCATTTGGTAGCAAATATCAATGTTCATCCTCAAACAGATATTCAGACACATTGCTGTTGACCTGTGACGTCACAGAGGTCAAATCCCCAAAATGGTGACATTTTGCCCGATTTGACCTTCGTGACCTCGTTTGGCCTAAGATCACAAAAATTCAGAGAATGTAGATCATCATACCACCTACCTACCCTGTAAGTTTGAACGTTCTAGCTTTCTTACCTTCTGAGATCTCACGGGGGGGGGCACTTAAGTGCCCCCCTCTCCAGGGCGTATAAGTGGCATACCTCTCTCCAGTGCGCGTGTTCAACCCCGAATCATCTAGATGGTGTGGAAAACAACACTTTTTTGCACACATAAATTGCTGCCAATAAATATTCCAGTATATTTTTAAGTTTGCGGGAAACTGACGGAGCAATATCTTCAGCATCTGTGAAACTATAATCAAAATTCAGTATAAATGTAATAACATTTGGGTACATGACGCAAATAAGCGTGTATAAACTTAGTCAGCCGAGATGTTCGCTTACATACGACTGACAGAGGAATGTGGCGAGTGGCGACACGTTTCCATCCGTTGGGTGGCTGCTATAATGAGGGTTTGCCGAACCGTGAACGATCTCCGAACTATAGTAATCATAAGTGATATCAACAGTACCTGTAATGGTAAACACGGTCGTTGGTGCATAGCAGGTGATGTCTCATGGCACACTTCAGAGAGTACAACCGCAGATCACTCTGGCGTCCTCAGGCGCAGCCCGGTCGTAAATACCTAACGGATATCCAGCATCATTAATCCCAGCTCCAGTACAAACATACATACAGGGACGGGCGGCGCCGCAGGCCCTGGTCATTTCGGGAGCGTTGGAGTATGACGCGATGTCGTTTTCTCCCCGAATGGTCTGGCTGACCGAGTAGGACACTTTCTGGGTCATCCTCCAGCCGCGTCCTGCCAGGACAGCCCAGCGCTGCCGGCCAGGTGTGCGGCTAATGCTCCTCTGCGTCTCTGCTCCTCTCCTCTGCGTCCTGCCCGGACAGCCCAGCGCTGCCGGCCAGGTGCGCGGTATGTTCTCTGCCGTCTCTGCTCCTCTCTCTGCGTCCTGCCCGGACAGCAGGCGCTGCGGCCAGGTGTGCGCTAATGCTCCTCTGCGTCTCTGCTCGCTCTCCTCTGCGTCCTGCCGGACAGCCAGCGCTGCGGCGCAGGTGCGCGGCTAATGCTGCCTGCTGCGTCTTGGCTCCTCTCCTCTGCGTCCTGCCCTGGACAGCCCAGCGCTGCGGCAGGTGCGCGGCTAATTGCTCCTCTGGTCTTTCTCCTCTCTCTGCGTCCTGCCGACGCGAGCGCTGCGGCAGGTGCGGCGGCTAATGCTCGTCCTGCGTCTCTGCTCCTCTCTCTGCGTCCTGGCCCGGACAGCCAAGGCTGCCGGCCAGGTGCGCGGCTATGGCTCCTCTGCGTCTCTGGCTCCTCTCTCTGCTTCCTGCCGGACATGCCCAGGCTGCGGCAGTTGCGCGGGCTAATGCACTCTGCGTTCTGGCTCCTTCCTCTGCGTCTGCCGGACAGCCAGCGCTGGCGCCAGGTGTGGCGGCTAGTGCTCTCTGCGTCTCTGCTCCTCTCTCTGCGTCGTTGCCGGACAGCCAGGCTGCGGCAGGTGCGCGGCTAAATGCTCCTTCTGCGTCTCTGGCTCTCTCCTCTGCGTCTGCCCGGCAGCCAGCGTTGCGCAGGTGCGCGGCTATGCTCCTCTGCGTCTCTGCTCGCTCTCTTGCGTCCTGCCGGACAGCCCAGCGCTGTTGTCCGGCCAGGTGTGGCGCTATGCTCGCTCTGCGTCTCTGCTCCTGCTCCTCTGCGTCCTGCCGGCAGCCCAGCGCTGCCGGCCAGGTGCGCGGCTAATGCTCCTCTGCGTCTCTGCTCCTCTCCTCTGCGTGTGTTGGTCTCGGTGTGCGTGCGCTGTGACCGGAGACCATTACCCCGTGTTTGTCGCGCTGTGTGTCCTGTTTTCACGCTTCACTAGCTAAGGGCGGCGGCGCTTGACACCGCACTGACAGATCTCCAGTTCGAGACACTGGTTTGAGGAAACTCGACACGCGGGATGGTAGGTTTCTCCTCACAGAGACACCAGTGGCCAGGAACGAACCGGGAGGCGAGAACTAACACTCGGTTAACGTGACCAACCGTCGTCTCCCATCGCTGGCTTTCTAGGACCAAACCATCTTGTTAACATCGTATACGACCCTGATATATTCATTAGGTCATCGACACACTTGCTACGTTTGAGCTTGCATTATGACTAAGGTGATTCACACGATGTATCATATTCATATATCAGTCCAAGCAAAATGTTCACATCAATATTTGTATAACATTTGCTTTCGAAAAACTATAATCAACCAGTGGTGGGCAGTTTCGGTTACTCCGTTACTAACGAAACTACTTTTTCAGTGAAGGAGTAACGATCTCGTTACATTTTAAAACAGGTAATGGACCAAGTAACTTCCGTTACTTTATAATAAAGTCCGTTACTCCGTTAGTCATTTAATTTTGTGTTGAGATAGTGGACCGGCGTGAAAAGGCACGGGCACCCATGGGCGTCGCCACTACTGGGGACACTAGAGACATTGTCCCTAATAATTTTCAGTCGATCCTAATATGGTCTCATGTTAAAGAACACGTGCGCTTTTATTTGTACGCTACTAATTTTGAAACTGTGGCGACGCAATTAAAGGCATCACAAACGGGACAAAATAAATAAAAAAACGTCTCTTACCGAACGAATCTCATCTTAGGTCAGTGACTCGATTGACCTGTGTGAGAACATGACCCCAGTGTAACATATTATGCCCAATGGGTGCCAAATTATAAATCAGCGTCTCCAAATTCCTTAAGAAACTGCCATTTAAGGCCAAAAAGCCATTTCGTGCCATCCGGGAGGTTATGATCTAAATGGAAACCATAAATGTCACCTGTTAACACCTGTTCATATGCTCCTGAACAACAAACACTCAGAAAGTGCACAAGTTACAAGCATCAGTACTACAGGAGGCCAGTAGCGTCTGACATGAGAAACAGCTGGCTGGCATAGGTCACGGCTAACGGCCGCAGTAGAGGCTGGCATTTGCAGAGTATTGGTAAAATTGTAAAGTAGGGTAGTAATAAAGTAGGGAACTGAACTAGGAGTGTCAGTTTCTGAAATGATTGTGGGGCCCCAATGTTGAATTTATCGATTATAATTCCATTCTTAACATGCAACGCATGGCGGCATTTTTTTTTTTTTTTTTTTTTTTGGGGGTCTCCTCAAAGTATACAAAATCGACACCGGTGAACTGAACGTTTCGTCGCAATCCATTCATGAATACGCGAGTTTTATTCCGAAAAACCGAATGGAAGGGGTGGACCGTGGCATCGACCCGCTTGCATGGGCGAGGGCTAACTAAAGTAACGGAGTAACGGACTAGTAAGTAAATTCCGCTAAATTTGTCGCAAAGTAACGAAGAAACGAGTAACGCAACTTTTTTTAAAATAAATAACGGAGCACCGAGTAACAGAAATACATTTATTGTGTAACGATGCCCACCACTGAAATAAATAATCTAGATCCAATTTATTTAGTTTATTTTCGTTAATAATATTACACGAGGTGGAATGTAAATAGGCATAAGTCTAGAGCGACACTGAACACGAACAGCTTCCAATAGGTCCTGATACTCCGATCAATTAAAGGCATAATTACAAACCAATTACCGCATAGTGGTAGCGCGGCGGACCACGGTGGGCTGGGAATCGCGCCGCATGCCACAGATCGGAGCGCGTGTGGGCACCATATGCCGGCTGGGTAATGATTGATCCGCGCCCGGCTCCCTGCCGCCCGCGGCACTATGTAACACATGGAGTACGGAGACGGTACGTGTGCGAATAATACGGACCGCACCGTGTCCGGTCTCTGAGACATATATTCTGTCTGTCTGTGTGTCAGCTGGAACGTGGAAATACAGCATAAACATGGGCTATGAGGAATCTGTTGCGTGATTTGTGCCTGATTCCGATGATTTGACGTAGTTTATCCTATTCCGTGCTGGGGGATTCTGCCCCCCGGTGGGTTTTCGCTTGCCGCTCCCAAAACCTTGGGTTACTTGTCATGAAATTTTCTGACTATTTCCATAATTTATTTATACGTGTTGTGTCTTGTTGTTTTTTAATCGGCTTAGCAGAGGCGGTGCCAGGGTCCTGTTTTTGGGAGGGTGTTATGAATGCGGTTGTGTGGCGCATACTTCCATCGTAGTTTGCGGTGCAATAAATAAGTCAGAAACGTTTTCACCGCAATATGCATCATGCATACTGCATGGGATTCCACATATTTTTTGGCAGAGGCGCACTCATGTACAAAAAATGAGAGGCAATAACATCCCTCAAATTAGGTCCACCTTCACATTAGAATGATGATAAAGCGTCGCGTGCATGGAGCCCCTCCCCCACGTTGTTTACCTGGATCCGCCTAATGAGCCATGTATTTCATTTAACAAGTACAGCAAATAATGCACATACGTTAAGTTAATATCGCCCTCAAAAATAATAAACAGCACATGTGTTATCAGAAAATTCACCCCAAAATTTTAAACCCCTGAATACGCTTATTATTTTTCATCTTGGTACCTGTCTAGATATATTGAAGACCAGTACATTTGAAGCTAAAAAACGTTACATGCATGTAAATCAGTCGAACCACATGACCGCAATGACCTTTAAAAAAACATGTTCGTATTTTTGGTCCCCTGACCCCCCATTTTTGAACAAAATGTAAATTTCGGGGTAATAAAATAAACATTTTATGACGAATCGAATGGCGTTTGTCCAATCGACCGAGCGGTTTCCAATCTCGGGGGGGAGGGACAGAATCTGTCCCCGCCCCGGCACGGTAAAGGAAATAGTTCACCTTGGATTGCTTATCTCAAACACGATTTAATTATATTTTGAAATGCAACTTCTTTTCATATTGTAAAAATATACGGAGGTACTCTCTGCGCAGGGATCCTAACGTCAAACGAAAGAATCGAATGGCTCAGCCAATCAGATTCGAAAGTAAGCGTTCAAGACGTTCGAAAGCGCTTGACTCGCCTTGCCCGTGACGTCAAAGTCTTTGTTTCATTCGTATTTCCTATATACAGTGGCGCTTGACGTGACGTCATTACAATGAAAATGAAATGCATATTGCAAATCTTGACCGCTGTCGCTTCGTGACTATATCTAGTATATAGGGCATTGCGAAACGATCGTTGGTTCGCTTGCTAGCACAGACGCTCAACTCCAGCTGCAAGCTAACCGTATAGCCTCTGCCTAGGTGTATTTATGGCCCACATTCTTGACATGATTTATTTATGTCCCACAATCACACATTCCTTCGACAAAAAGTCAAATATATTCGGCTTGAGAGCCTTCTCAGCCGAGAAAACTTCCAGATCTATTTTTTTCTAAACGGGCTACAAAACTGCTATCTCAGTTCAAACCCCATGTTGAAGGTGAACTATTTCCTTTAACGTAATTCAGGCCGCCAGCACAGAATAGGGTTAAGTCAAGTCTGAATGGCCTGGCGTGAGGTCAAGTCAAGATCATATGACTTTGCATCGACTGACGCGTCTCGACAAGTACATACAAATTGCAGAAACATACACTACACCGATCACTGGAGACTGCAGCAGCGCACACAGTACTAACACCACATACAATAGACTGCAGTGGCATACACAGCAAGTTAACACCAAACTACTGGAGACTGGCAGCAGCGCAAACCCACAATTACTAACCACATAAATAGGTACTTGCTAGTTCTGCGTACTACAGCAATACACCAACTACTTGAGATTTGCAGCAGCGCACACTTAGTACTAAACCACATACATATGACTGCAGTTGGCGTAACAGCAATAACACCAACTACTGGAGGTCTGCAGCAGCGCACACAGTACTAACACCACCATTACATAGACTGAGCAGTACGCGTTTTAAAATCCCAAAACAGCAATAACAACCTCTTAATCTAACTTGGAGGGTACTGAGACAGGTCGTCAATACACTAGTACTAACACCACTATACCAATAGTATGCAGTGGCGTACACAGCAATAACACCAACTAACTTGGAGACTGCAGCAAGCGCACACTACTTAACAACACATACAATAGACGCAGTGGGCGTACACAGGCAATAACACCAATACTGGTAGACTGTCAGTCCGCACACAGTACTAACACCAATACTGTAGCTGAGCTAGCGCAAAACGAGTTACTAACACCATCTACAATAAGACGCAGTTGGCGTACACTATGCAATAAACACCGACTACTGGAGCTGCAGCAGCGCACACGTACTAATCACCAACCATACAATAAGATGACAGTTTCGCTTTACTCAGCAGTAATCTCACAATAACTGGAGACTTGCAGTCAGCGGCACACAGTACTAACACCACATTACAATTAGACCTGCTGATTGTGTATACACATAGCAATTATCACCACATACAATAGACTGCAGTCGCGTACACAGTACTAACACCACATACAATAGACTGCAGTCGCGCACACAGTACTAACACCAACTACTGGAGACTGCAGCAGCGCACACAGTGCTAACACCACATACAATAGACTGCAGTCGCGTACACAGCAATAACACCAACTACTGGAGACTGCAGCAGCGAATGTACTTAACGCCACATACAATAGACTTGAGTCGCGTACACAGACTAATACACCAATACTGGAACTTGCAGCAGCAGTATCACGTACTACACCACATACAATAAGACTGCAGTGGGCGTATTCAACAGCAATAAAACCGATACTTACTGGAGACTGCAGCAAGTCTCTCGCACACCAGTACTAACACCACATACAATAGGACTTGCAGTCGCGTAAACACAGTGTACTAAACACCACATACAATAGACTGACAGTTCGTTGGCCACTATACTAAACACTAACTACTGAGACTGCAGTCGCGTACACAGTACTAACACCACATACAATAGACTGCAGTCGCGTACACAGCAGTAACACCAACTACTGGAGACTGCAGCAGCGCACACAGTACTAACACCACATACAATAGACTGCAGTCGCGTAAAACAGCAATAACACAACTACTGGAGACTTGCAGCAGCGCACACCAGTACTAACACCCACATACAATATTTACTGCAGTCGCGTACAAACAGCAAAACACAACACTGGAGACTGCAGCAGGCGGACAACACAATATAACACCACATACAATAAGACTGAGTCGGCGTACACAGCATACACCAACTACTGGGACTGCAGGCAGCGCACACAGTACTAACACACATACAATATTTACTGCGTCGCGTACACAGTGATAACACAACTAGAGACTGCGCAGGCGCACACAATACTAACACCACATACAATAGACTGCAGTGGCCATTCGTACACAGCAATAAACACCAAACTTTACTGGAGACTGCAGCAGCCACACAGTTGCTAACACCACATACAATAGACTGCAGTGGGTTACACAGCAATAACCCAAACTTACTGGAGACTGCCAGGCAGGCACACAGTGCTAACACCACTACAATAGACTGCAGATCGCGTACACAGCAATTAACACCCAACTACTGGAGACTGCAGCAGGCGCACACAATTACTAACACACATCAATATACTCAGTCGCCGTACACAGCAATAACAACCGACTACTGGAGACTGCAGCAGCGCACACAGTACTAACCACTCACATTACAATAGACTGCAGTTCGCGTTACACAGCAATTAATACACCAAACTACCGTAGGACTGCAGGCAGCGCACCATCAATACATAAACCCATCATATATAGACTGCAGTGGCGTACACAGCATATAACACCATTCTACTGGAGTACTGCAGCGCGCACACATATAACTAACCCACATCAATAGACTGCATGTGGCTGTAACCATCAAATAAACACAACTACTTGGAGACTACAGTCGCAGGCATCATCGAGTAACTTAATCACCACACAATAGATCTGCAGTCGGCGTACACAGCAATTAACACAATAATAGAGAGCATGTCAGCGCACACAGTACTAACACCTCTACATAGACTGCACTAGTCGCGTACACAGCAATAACACCGACTACTGGAATAACTGCAGCAGCGCACACAGTTTACATAGCACCACATACCATAGAACTGCAGTCGCTGATAACACAGCAGTAACTACCAAACTACTTGGAGACTGCAGCAGCGCACATAGTACTAACACCACATACAATAGAACTTGCTCAGTGGCTACACCAGCAATAACACCGGGACTACTTGGAGACTCAGGCAATAGCGCACACTAGTATACTAATCACCACATACAAATGACTGCAGTCGCGTATTACATACAGTACTTAACAACCACTACAATTAGACTGCAGTCCGCTCACACAGTTACTAACACCAACTACTGGAGACTGCTTAGCAGCGCCATACCCACTAGTGCTAACACCCATACAATAGACTCAGTCGCGTACACCAGAATACAACTCATAAACTACTGGAGAATGCAGCAGTCGACACTACAATACTAACACACATTACCAATAGTTAACTGCAGTTCGCGTACACAGCAATAACATCTTCCAAACTACTGGAGACTGCAGCAGCGCACCCAGACTAACCAATACAATAGACTGCAGTGGCGTTACACAGCAATAACACGATATAGGAGACTGCAGCAGCGCAACACAGACTAACACCACATACAATAGAACTGCAGTTCGCGTTACACAGTACTAAACACCACATACAATAGACTGCAGTCGCACACAGACTAAACACCAACTTTACTGGAGAACTGCAGCAGCGCACACTCAGTGCTATACACCACATACAATAGGGACTGCAGTCCGCGTACACAGCATTAACACCAACTAAACTGGCAGACTGCCAAGCAGCGCAATCACAATATAATCACCACATACCAATAGACTGCAGTCGCGTACACAGTCAATAACCAAACTACTGGGAGACTGCAGCAGCGCACACTCAGTAACTAACAACCACATTACAATAATTTACTGCAGTTCGCGTACACAGCAATAACACCAACTACTTGGAGACTGTCAGCAGCGCACACAATACTAACACACATACAATAGACTGCGTCGCGTACACAGCAATCACCAACTACTGGAGACTGCACAGCGTGACACAGTACTAAACACCACATTATAATAGACTGGAAGTACGCGTACATATCAGCAATAATCCAACTACTGGAGACTGCAGCAGCGCACACAGTACTAACACCACATACAAATAGGATACTGCAGTCGTGTACACAGCAATAACACCAACTACTGAGGACTTTGCAAGCTAGCGCACACAGTACTTAACACCACATACAATAAGGATCTGCAATGTCGCGATAACACAGCTAATAACACCAACTGGAGATGCCAGCAGCGCACACGTATAACACCACATACAATTAGACTGCCAGTCGCGACACAGCAGTAACACCCATACTTATGGAGGACTGCGTCAGCGTACATAGTACTTATACCCACATACAAATAAGACTGCAGTGTGCTGTACACAGCAATAACACCGGTACTATGGAGACTGCAGCTCAGCGCACACAGTCTAACCCAATACTATTAGATGCTCAAGTCGCCTTTACACATGTACTAACCACCATACATAGACTGCAGTCGCGCACAACATGTACTAAACACCGATACTGGAGACTGGCAGGCCAGCGCACAACAGTACCTAACCACACATACAATAGTACTGCAGTGGAGCGTACACACAATACACCAACTACATGGAGGACTGCGCAGCGTACAAAGTTACTAAACACCACCATACAATTAGATATTATGCCAGTCGCGTACACAGGCATAACATCCAACTACTTGGAGACTGCAGCAGCGCCCACTACAGTACTAGCCCACTAACAATATACTGCATGTCGCGTACATACAGCTAATAACACTCCAATTACTGGAGACTGGCAGCAGACGTACACAGTATTACACTCCACATACAATAGACTGCAGTCGCGTACACAGCAATAACACCAACTACCGGAGACTGCAGCAGCGCACACAGTACTAACACCACATACAATATACTGCAGTAGCGTACACAGCAATAACACCAACTACTGGAGACTGCAGTAGCGCACACAACACTAGCACCACGGGCTGGAGACTGCAGTAGCGTGCACCACCTAATACTGGAGACTGCAGTAGCCCAAACAGCACTAACAATACAGACTGGAGACTGCAGTAGCTCGCCACAGTAGCACCACGACAAGGAGATTGCAAAAGCCCACACCATAGTAGCACCAGATCTTTGAAGACTGCAATAGCGTACACCAAGCAAATTACACGGCCAAATGTAATGACAAATCATTGTACCAGTAGGTACATGGTATTGGGCAATGACAAGGACTGTAATGCGAGCAGTGGCATGTGATCAATATTATAGTCTAAAAAACCCATTACCCAACCAGCGGATGATGTTCTGACGAAATCGACTTGTTCCCGTCATAGGTTACGCCAGTCCGTCAAGGTCCCGTTGACGGTCAGCTAGGCTCGTTGCTATCATGTCCTTCAGCTGAGATGCAAGCTTGGGAGATAAACTCCGCATTTTGTTTGACTCCAGAACATACGTTATCGGTAAAATAAGGCATATAATTTGAATTGCATAGCTTCGGCCATTATTTTGATTTAACAGTTTAAATGACGTTCATGATTGTTGGCCTAAGTTGTTTTATCCTGTCCGAAAATCGAACAAGTTTAATTACTTTTTAAATTGACGGCACACACAAGATAAACTTTCTCTTTTCATTTGCTAATGTTTGTCGTATGCCACTTAGCTCAATGTCAACGGAGAGTAATAAGCAACGCGAAATGTCTCGCAACGACGAATATCTGCCGATAACGATATACTTTATAATACATTCGATAACTTATGATAACGAAAAAACTACCAGAAAATTCGGCTCCAAGCTACATTTACCAAGCTACATTTGAAGATATTGTCGCTCAATGGAATACAATATTCTGTTGTTGGTGCTTTTTCCGACGAAGCCTCGCCATGCAGGGCGGCAACGTTTGAAATTCGCAACATCGCGCCATCTTAGCGACAGATTAGGACATGACATGCAATTATGCCTTGCATTTATTACTATGCTAACTCTGTCTCCCAAATTTGTTACGATTCGGTGTCGATCATGTATTTTTATGTGTTCTCCACATACCATCATAGCCGATATGAAAACAGTAGTTAAAAATTAACTCTTATCCAGAATAACTTGGGCCATGGCTCACAAAAAGGAGCGTAACCTGCTGGCCCAGGTAATAGCTACCTAACAGTTAACACCGCCACTGAACAGCTAAAGCTGGAGCACGATCAATTATTTATATGCCTAAACGCGGACCGGCGGCCGGCCCATAAGCAGCACTGCTTTCAACTCTGCATGCAGCCATGGGTGGAACTTTATATCTCTTGGGGAAGGCCCGAGCCCCCCCTTATGATTTCAAATGTTAACATTAGGCTTATGGCGTTGCATGGTAAGATAATTAAAATATATAAAATTAACATTAGGGCCCCCGAGCGATTTCATAAAGTTCCGCGTGTGCATGCAGCCTCAGTTGGTTTGCCTGTGTTTTGCAATTACTCAGGCATGATTTCTAACAGAATATATTTATATTCTAACATGTAAAAAGCACAAAGAACCGCGTCCCTACAGCAAACGTCTTCAAACATAACGCTAAGTGGCGTTATGTTGGCACGATTACGGTAGTACCGTAATCGTGCTAACAACTGGCGAAATGAGCCAAAAGCGCTAACGGCACGGGGTCTAGGCATCATAAATTAGCTATAACTTTATAAAATATCAATAATAAATTAGCTATAATTTTGCACGGGCATACTCTAAATAACGCTGCTGGTCTGGTTGTGGCTACAGCTGTGCAAAAATATATTAGACATACAAAACGATTTGACCGGTAAATCTGTGCATCGGCCTGATGTAGTGTTGCTCTTATCAGTCGGCGGCGGGGAGGTGGGGTCGGTCGCGTGCGTTTGCGGGGGTTGTGTGTGATTGCATGTATGTTTGTACATGAGACGGGAAATGGTGCCGCGAAATAAGCGCTCTAAGTGCTTTTGCACCCTTTCTTTACATATCTGTTTGTTTCTTGCCTTTGTGTTTAATCTGTGGTGTTATAGTGCGGCCTACAGTGCCGCGTCTGATACCTGAAATGCGGCTTCCGACAGCCATGCTGGCAGCCCTGCTCGGCGCAGTAAGAACCTCCGGCCATCTGGCGGCAGCCGGCGGACAGACGGTATAGGCGGCGGCGGCGGCAACGGAGGCGACGGCGGCCGTGGCGTGCGTCGGGCCGCAGGACAAGTGGGACGGATTCGCGTCCAACTAGGACGGTCGGCCGGCCGGCGCCACTCACCAATGACCGGACAGATCAGCGGCCTCACCGCACCATACGCCGGGCCACCGCCGTCGGAGGCAGACAGCAGGACAGCCCGCTGCCGACAGTCACTCGTCGGTCCGTCGCCGAGACGGCAGCACAGCATGGCAGCCCGCTGCTGGGCCTGGTGCGCCCGCTGCGCCGCGCTGCTGCTGCTGCTGCTGACTCTCTCCAGCACGACCGCTGCCGACCAGGATCTGCCCCATGCGGCCTCCCACAAACAGATCATCTATCGCTACATTCCCATCGACAAGTCGTTCCTGAATGTGGATAAATCCTACGACGACTACTACAAGACCAATCCGATCAGCGAGAGCGCGCGGAAAGACTACACGAGCTACAAAGGTCGTCTGGACAGCTACAGCCAGGTGTTCAACAACGACTATCGGCTCAGGAGTGACTACGATGACTATGACGACCACCAAACGGACACGGCCGGCAAGGGTGCAAAGAGGAATACGTACTCGTCCTATGCGCGGGGAGACAGCCACCAGCACACGGACACGGCCGGCAAGGGTGCAGAGAGGGATACGTACTCGTCCTATGCGCGTCCTGCGCGGAGAGACAGCCAAGGCCACTACCCGAGCAGCAGAAAGACAGACACGTACGACTACAGCGATAATTATGACTATGACTATAGTTACGACTACACGACGAACAAGCAGCCCAAGCGGCGCAACAGGGTGAAGAAGAAACAGAAGAAGAAGAGCACGTCTGCGAGGGTCCTCGACTTCGCTGAGGTCATGATGCGCAGGTAAGGAAAACTGGTTACCAGACATGTGCTCGAATCCCGGGATCTGATCTCTAGGATCTAGATCCCGAATCCATTGGGATCATAGATCCACCATCACAATTTGTCGATGGGATCACTGGGATCATAGATCCGTCGTCAATATTGGTCGACGGATCTGCCAGGATCTGAGATTGCAGGCATCATTTTGCACTGGGATCCATTGGGATCCCAGACCCGCCATTATACAGATATGTATTTTCGAAACCCATATTACAAGTAATTGTCAGTACTTTTCAATTAGTTGTAAATGTAACCAGCATGGGCGTATGCCTTCAGTTATATTTCGCCAATAAATACTATAGTTATGGCATAATTTATGAGTCGGATCCTATCGGATCCGAGATCCTTTAGGACCAGTTATCCATTTGTATTATTTGTAATGGGATCTAATGGGATCCTGTGGGATCCAAGATCCGTCACAAAATTTAATAGATGGATCCACTGGATTCCAATCCACTGTTTATATTTTGTATGTGATGATCCATCGGGATCATATATCCAACAATGCATTTTGTCGATAGATCCTCTGGGATCATAAATCCTTCTTTCATATCCATGCACATGTCTGCTGGCTTCTGGTCCTCATACAGTCAGAGGGGAACAATCGACGATTTATTATGATTATCAATATAAATATACTTACAATCATAATTATAATTTAATTGTTATTATTATTATTATTATTATTATTATTATTATTATTATTATTATTATTATTATTATTATTATTATTATTATTTTATTATTTTATCTATTACTATTATATTATTATTATTATCTATTATTATTATTATTATTATATTATTATTATTATTATTTATTATTATTATTATATTATTATTATTATTATTATAATTATTTATTATATTATATATTATTATTATTTATTATTATTATTCATTATTTATTATTATTATTATTATTAATATATTTTATATTATTATTATTATTATCATTATTATTATTATTATTCCGCTGTTATTAGAAAACCATTTAACGATCACCATGCCATTCCGCGAAGACGGACACACACTGTCATCTCTTGTTCCCAGCAGAGTGCGAGCAGCCACAAATCTCCCTTTCATCATTTCACCTTTTAATCCACTCAGACTTTGGAAAATATTCCACATGCTTGCCAGAAGCATGATTTTGTTGAAACTGAAAAAAAATGTTGCGGGGTTTTGATCAGCGTTCCTTTAACGTTCAACCAATACTATCGCATGGACCCCTTCCATGGGCAGTAGCAAAACAATGTCAATCGGCCTTCACTCCAAAATCGGCATTGTGCTCTGCTAAATTCAGGAAGTTCATGCAATTTATATACTGAGCAGTTGCCCCATTCGAACAATAATAAATCTTGCCGGGACGCCGACCGACCAAGTTTTGTTTCATAAGACTAATCAACGAGTTTTTACTGTGGAGTTGTTGCGCCCTTAAGCGACCCTAATCAACAAACCAAAAGAGTATACTCAGAGACCAAGTGCACTGCAATAGTATCGTGAGTCATGCAGTCGGATGGCCTCATATTGACAGGTGGTGGATGTCCAAGGTCATTTCGCGCCAGTATAGACTATGAAAGAGTGGATTGGTGCCTGGGCTTTTATTCCAGTGATCGTGACTGAATCTCGTCCTGGGTAACCATATCTAATAATTCATCCGCAAATATCTAGAACAATTCACCTCTCATATAGCCAGATTTACAACTGCAGCACATCATATAGGTTACACAAGATTGCCGGCGACAGCAATTAGCTAATTAAGCGCTGTTCATAAATTTATGCTACGCACCAGGGTTGTCTGTTTTCGGTGTGTGGGTCGAGAAGGGGGGGGGCGACCGCAACAAGCCTTTGGAAACTTGGGAGGTTGAAATGAATCACCAATGAACGTTAAAAAGATTTGAGAACGTTTACCTACCATCGTAAACCGCATTTGTTGTCATACACTATAACAAGGTCATATGAGATCATGCGAGGTCAGATCGATCTGAATACTCGGAAACAGAATCCACAGATCGCATGGAAGCTACCCACTAAATTTCACGTCAATCAGGCGAGAGAACACACGCATTATCGCAAGCAACATGGAAATAGCTTCGGGGCATGTGTCTGTCTCACTCTCTTGCCATACTCAAAGGGCGGTATCTCAAAAAGTTGAAAAGTCTCCGCCCTTTTTTCTGTACATTCTTAGAGGATGTCGAGGGCATTCTTTGAACCAATTTTGTTTTTTTACGAGGAGGCAAAATATATTGTACGACATTTTTACGACTTTGACCCTTTAAGGTCAAAGGTCATATTGAGGTCACGCGACTTTTTTCGACTTTTTACAAATGGTGAAACCCTTTTAAGAATTCGTTAAAAGTTTGATTCTGCTAAGTTAATGAACACAGAAGATATAAGCGTTTGATTGATACCAAGTACCCAAAAATCGTGATGTTTGATGACCTCTAAATCTGACCTTAGAGGTCACCCGGACCTAAAAGTTGGTGTGCATGTTTAATTCACTTGAAACTACATGTGTACCAATTTTTATCAAAATCGGAGGGGGTCGGGTATGAAACCCCTCTTTTTTGTGCAATTTGACATGGAATGCACCCAATGTCACGCGGCCTCTACCGAAGATGTAGAGTCCCGATATTACGCCAGATGGCATTCGAAATGCTCATGCCTTCGCTCATCATGTCTTTTATAATTTTTCGCCGTTTATTTGCTTGTCACTTCTCGCGACTTCGTACAAATGCTTCAATACGAGCAAGCGCGAAGCGCCGAGAGTCCTCACTGAACTATGGGATTTTCTCACATATAAGCGGCTGACCCGACCCGGCCCAGCTCGACCGTAACGCTTTTTAGAAGCTTATATCTTTGGAATCCCACATTCAATCGACAAGCAGTCTTCGCAAGCTGATAGCCCCATTCAATCAATTATGTTATAGACTTGATTTGTGCTCCCGAGGTGTGCAAACTTCAGCCGCAGGGGGTAAAAAATCGGCCACCCAGCTCAGTACCGGCCGGCCGGCCAGCAGCGTTAGTTCCCCCACGCGCCGCTGTGTCGCTAGCGTCGTCGCCAAACAGCCGCTGCCCATAACGTGATCGCCTCGCCCAATCAGCGGTCAGAAGACGCACAGTTCTGGTGGGGTGCAGATAGACGGGGCAGATACCAAACGGAAATTCATGAAACAATTTCAAAACCAGGTACAACTTGGCCGCCATAGGGGTCCAAGTTAAACTGATAATTTGTTTGCCTTGTTATTCAATGCACTCAATATGCATAGATCGCCGTCATATTTATCGAAACCAAGCAGGATTCAAACTATATTTCCACATCCCTGCGTAATAAAACAATACAGAAAAGCCCGCGTTTGACTGATATCCCACATACTTGCAAGCAGCCGGCAAAGTACCGGTCATTGAAAGCGTGGAACCCTTATCAACATTAACCTCTCTAAGCAGAAATGTTTTCATGCAAAACGTGACGAATTTACCTTATATTTTGGTCTCATCTGTCGATTTCAAGTGTTAACTCTATTTTTGTGGAAAAAGGTGATTATTTCCCTTTAACGCGGGCAAATACGGAGTATGTGACCTGCGAAAAAAAACCGGGTCCGCTGCAAGTGCGGATATAATTCCAGACAAAAGATGAGGGTATCTGGCGCGTTACCATCAAGGATTGTGCTTAACTTTGCTGGCGACACCCTAGCTTAACTGTTGCTACCGACCAAATGACCAATATGAGATTTCCTCTAAAAAAACATTACACATTGCTGATTGTATACAATATACATTTGCCATACAATTGTTATGTATGAAGTTCAGAGTAGCCGGCTAGCTGGCCCCATGATATATAAAAAAACGCCAAAACGTCAATTAAAAGCGAGAGCAGGCACAGCACATAAGAGCCTATTCGAATATCTGAAGCAAAAACAATGTGACGTTTATGACGGCTGCATGCGCCGTTGGTTTACAACAATTCATCCCAACTTCAAGCACAGTGATTGTTTGTGGCAATGATGGTGAAATCTTAAATTGTGCTCGACCATTCATGACATCGTCAATTATTCAGTTTGAGAACGTAGATTATCCTAACGACACTTGACCATCCGCTGTAAGTGGGCATAAATGGATTCAGCCATAAATGGAGCTGAAGCACTCCCCAGCAAACGATATCTCTCACGACTTGTCGGTGTGGTAAATATGCGGTCATGCATGTCTAAGAGAACAGTCCCACCAGTGAACGCTGGTAATTGGTGTACACTATCTACTGATAAGCAGCCGAAGCGATCACCGCCATATTTGCACGTTGGGGCCTAATTAAAGGAGTCTACATTCGAATCATTTGCTTAGCTAACTGCCCGGATGAGCTTCACTGACCTTTGTTTTCCTCCTATATTGCAACTGAGATACACAGTGACGCATGACTGAGCAGGCTCAGAGCTGCGTTCTACTAATCCGAAGAGCACAGCGCAAACGAAACTGAGGCAACGTGATCGGTTCCTCCGGGTAGGCAGTAGACGATAGACCACCAGCTGTTCGATCCTCCGCTGGCAGAACGTCCTCCTCTCTGCTACAAAGTGTCCATTTCCTGTGTTTTATTGAGGGCGGTCGATGAGCACTTCGGCCGTTTTCGACTGACCCCCATTCTCACGTGAGAAGTGTGTCGACAGACAGAGCGATCGAGAACTTAATCGGGTCTGATAGCGACTCGGTGATCACTGATGGTGCAGGCCGGCCGGCCTTTTGTGGCGTGTTCCCATCATTATCCCGTCTGAGGAAGACGCCAGCGGACGGCTGGCTAGCCTCACCAGCTGCCGGTCTGTCATCCATCCTCGTCCAGCCTGACTGGTCCACTCTCATGGCACGCCGTATTAACTCTCCGGCTGAAACTAACGCCGCCGAATGTTTCCAGGGTGTGGTCACCCCGCGACTCTGGCGGCGGCCACGGCCATAGCCACAAAGGCGGCCATAAGAAGAAGAAGAGGAGGAAGAAGAAGAAGAAGACGAAGAAGTACAAGTGGCCGAGGTTCGTCACGTTCGACGGCGTGCTCGGATTCCTGAAGTACCTCTTCGCAATAGGAGCGGTGCTTGCCTACATAATACTAATCACTCTGAATGCCGTAGCCAGCGTAAGTACTGCCTCCGGTACGGATAAGCCGAGGGATTGTCATTCACTCAGAAATGTGCCTGAATTATCAGACACACTACCAACTACCAAGTGATATTATATATTTGTGTAATACATATCCGTGTCTGGCCGTTTTAGTGCAATCACACGTGATCCGTTCATTGTACATCTAGGATGTTTCGTAACATTTCCGTGATAATGGAATAACATCTTAGCAGAAGTTCAGCCTTTTGAGCTGATCATCTCTTATTCTGGATAACCAGAGCAAATGAAGAAGTAAACGGTATTAAAAATAGTGCAAATAACTAAGAATGTGGTAGTGGCATAGTTTTAAAAAATGTGTAAGTATTTTTACCGTTTAAAAATGTGTAAAAATGTACCGTCTGTATGTACATCGAAAATGTCATGACACAGTGCCTCAAACCAGGGCAGCTATCCGATAACATTGCATGGGTCCGTTGCGGCAGGACTATGCCTTCTTTAACCGGAGCCTGGACACGAGCTACACAGAGCTGGTGAACGAGGAGGCTCTGCGGCTGCTGCGGCTGGTGGACGCCGCCATAGCCCGCTATCAGGCCGAGGACTGTGTCCTGTGCCGCAGCGACCGGCACGGCGAGGAAGACGCCACGCCGGACACCGAGAGCACGTCAGTACCTAACCTAACTAGCCTGGTCTGCGGCATCAACACTGTCTGATCAGCAGACTTGTAATGACTCATATTTTTTTTAGTCGACTAAGTCTGACTCATGAGCTCTTGACTCAAGTGGTGTTTAAAACAAAATGAGTCGACTCGACTCGACTCATGACTCAAGTCTTGCCTTGAAAAAATTAGTCGACTCAACTTATGACTCAAGTGCAGTTTTAACACATTGATTCGACTCGACTAAAAAAAAAATTTGAGTCGACTCAGTTTGACTCCTCACAAGTTTCATTATTACTTGATGTTGACCATGGAGGGGGGGGGGGGGTAGGTCGTGTGTCAGACAAAATCACATTCTATCTAGTGTAAATTGGTTTGCTCAGGTGAAGGGGCGTCGCCCCAGTACCCCATTGGCTATGCCCCTGTTGCACTTGACTCACATTTGTTTGAGTCGATTCAAGTCTGACTCACAACCGAAGAACTGACTCAACTCATGACTCAAGTGCTGTTTCAAACAATTTGAACCGACTCGACTCTTGACTCAAGTGCCGCTTTTACAAATTGAGTCGACTCAACTCGTGACTTATCCAAAAATGTCTGACTCATGAGTAGACTCATGACTCAACTCTGAGTCATTTACAAGTCTGGTCTGATGATCAAGATATGAACTCGCTCAATGCAAATATCTGCCAGAACGAACATATTTAAACCAGATGGAAAGACATGCGACTCGTTTAATATCAAACGTATTTTTTTGTTGAATAATGGAGCTATAATGCGTGCAAGATCACTTGATTAAGCTTCCAACGTTCCATAGCGAATTGATCTCCTTGACCCAAAATGCCTGAACGAATAGTCAAATTTTCTCCTTTCATTTTGCCGACTTGTTGTGTATTGTCGTGCTCCGCTGACATCAGCCATGTGCTGTGCCGACAGGCCTGCACTCCGGCCAGCGACGGAGGACCCTGTCTGACACAGACCCTGTCTGATGCGTGCCGCGGTGACGGAGTGGGGCGCCACCTGTATAGCTGCCTCGACCCACGCCCCGGCGGTGGCTGAGTGGGGCGCCACCTGTATATAGCTGCCGACCCACGCCCGGCGGTTGGCTGAGTGGGGCGCCACCTGTATAGCTGCCTCGACCCACGCCCCAGCAGTGGCTGAGTGGGGCGCCACCTGTATAGCTGCCTCGACCCACGCCCCAGCAGTGGCTGAGTGGGGCGCCACCTGTATAGCTGCCTCGACCCACGCCCCGGCGGTGGCTGAGTGGGGCGCCACCTGTACAGCTGCCTCGTCCCACGCCCCGGTGGTGGCTGAGTGGGGCGCCACCTGTATAGCTGCCTCGTCCCACGCCCCAGCAGTGACTGAGTGGGGCGACACCTGTATAGCTGCCTCGTCCCACGCCCCAGCAGTGACTGAGTGGGGCGACACCTGTATAGCTGCCTCGTCCCACGCCGCACACACAACGACGGCGTCTAATTACTATGTAGGCCCAGAGTTTACCCACGGTGTGCACAGGGCACTGCAGGGAGATGGCACCTCCGCTGCCACCGTCAACGGCAGCCTGTTTTGCATTCGACAGCTCTGTATTTTCACTGCACGTGTTTGCATTGCAGAGTGCAGCATGTAACTAAGTAGCTACATTGTGCAATTCATAAGCCAGTGTGGTGCTGTCTCGGGGATTGTGTCGTCCTTTAGCGGCATTGTTGGATCTGTTATCGTTAAGTTAGCGGCATTGCTGGATCTGTTATCGTTATGTTATTTATCAACGTTTTTGTTATCTCCACTAACTAAGAAGATCTGCTGTTGGTGTGACTAAAATTGCGGAGCAGCTAGAAGAATGGGCGTTTGGCATTGTTAGAATAGGCGTTTGGAATTGTTTGGCAGAAGAAAAGGCGTTTGGCATTGTGTGTTAAGCATGTTACTGTCATTTTCTGACAGAGATCAAATACTAAATCAAAATGATTCGAGTGTGATGTGAATGAAAGTTAACATACTGTTAACATATTTTTGCTACCGACTTTACCAAATGACGCCTCAATGGACAGTATGTTATCATGAACTGCTGTGACAAATTATTTAGAGGCTTGTTTGCGATAATTTCCTTGAAGCTGTGGCAAATGTCAAAGTGTTATGTCAAGTAATGTAGCCAGAGTGCCTTTAAAGGGCACCTTAAAATATAAAGCTTGATATATTAAAATGTTTGAACATATAAATAAGTTCAAGCCATCTTTTATGATTATCACGACTATGTCTTGCGACCATTTCAGCGACCATGTCTTGGACGGTGCTACTAAGATTAAAGTACTCGGCGTCGTACTAGACCCTAGCCTGACATGGGAGCAACACATATCCATGGTTGTACAGCGTTGCAACAATGTTCTGGTGGGCATGGCCAAGATACGCTCCAAATTACCTCGTGACCTCAGGGCTTTTCTTATTGAGACGCTTTGTCCTTGCCATTGATAAGGTATTGTGCTTGCGTTCTGGGAGTGCGTGTGCCAAAACAGCGAGATCGGCGCTTCAAAAGGTCGTAACATTTCGCGGTGCGGATTGTTACGGACCTCTGAAAAGTACGACGGCACGTCACCAGCAGCGCTGACCGAGCTGGGCTGGCCTTCTGTTAAAAATATGATCGAGACTTGCGATGTCGCGCTCCTGAAGACATAATGAGCAGCGAGTTATACAAAAACCGCCCGCCCTGGCTAACTACTCACCTACCGATGTCAGGTGACAGACTGCGCAACACGATCAGCAGCGGCACCCGCTCTTACAGGCTACCGCTGTAAGAACCGAACTGCAGCGCCGGCTTTTGGTTATAGGGCACTACATAACTGGAAACGAACAGTACTCCCCGCCCTACCACAAGTCTGATAAGTAGTGGTTGAATGATAAGTGTACACTGTGTATTATTGTACTGTATGTTTTATCATGTATTGTCATTGTAACTTAACATAGAATAGCCAGTTTTCTGGATATGTTGAGAATTACATCTGATTCTGATCTGATTCCGACTAGTTTTCAGGTTCGCAGTCTCAGATCCATCGCTGAGCTGACATACGTAGCATCATAATGCCACATGTGACCGTGTATTTTGCCGTCTATACTGTGCTCCTGTTTAAAAGCACATTGTGTATGTGCTGACTGCCGACATATTACCTTGGTCCGTCGTAATTCGTAAACCTAGAAAATGTGTGGTTAAGACGGCGAGCAACACAATATATTATTGCTGTATACGCATACATGATTTACCATTTTGAACACACGTAAGTTGTGTTACCCATCATAACATATAACTCTTCCCTCACATCGTCAGTTGGACCCGGCGTACATAACCAACAAGCCACACATTGCAACACACCAGCGGCAA
Source organism: Semibalanus balanoides (assembly GCA_014673585.1). Lineage (NCBI taxonomy): Eukaryota > Metazoa > Arthropoda > Thecostraca > Balanomorpha > Balanidae > Semibalanus > Semibalanus balanoides. The sequence continues at coordinate 58,143 of VOPJ01012001.1, read as the reverse complement.
TTGAGATCAATCGGGTCTTCTCCGACCCGCCATCCATCCATCCATGAACTGCCCACCTGTCTCTGTGATCCATTCAAACACTACGTGCTGCTGAATCTGACTGACTGGCCTGTCCACTTGGTCAGCTCGTTCAGTCGGTATTGAGCAGCAGACAGACGCCTTGCAGTGTCCAGTGCGACAGGTGCTCCCTGGTGTAGAGGTCGGCCTCGAACGTCAGGCCGACGCCGGCTGCGTTCCGCCGGTCCGATGTGACGTAGACGGGAGCGCGGAACGTGTCCTGTCGACAGAGACGCGCGCCGGCCGACCACACCGTCAGGCGACCATCACGGGTACTTTGTGTGCCATTAGATAAAACCAAGTCTACCATGTTCATATTTCACTTATAATAACGGAATGGTAAGAACCAAGACTTTGTCATAAAATGACTAGGCATCTACTGAGCAGTCAGTTCAGTTCAGTTTATTGCAAGCGGGTGGAAGTTGCAAAATATTGGTTCGAGGTCAAAACCCGCCCATAGTCACACGATTATTTCTGATTGGTGAAGGTAAAAGACAATTGATATTTGATCTATCAGATTGTTTGGCTTGCCGTTTACAAGGATTTGCCGGAGAACATAGAACTTTAACAAAAGTATATACGCAGCATTTAAACCCACAAAAAAGCAAATCGAGCGCTTAAACACGCCATCCTCCTGATTGCTGACCTGTAGTTTGAGTTTGTGGACCTCGATGGGCACCACCTTCAGTATGGGCAGCTCCTGGATCAGCTCTCCGGGCTTGGCTCGCTCCAGGTAGCCCTCCTGTATGTTCCAGCCGGCACCCTCCAGGTACAGACCCTCCACATAACAACCCTGCAAGCGCGACAGGCGGCTAGTCAGATCTCAACTGTGCATTGTTCGTCCATTGCCAATAATTCAAATCTGAGAGGGTCAATCCCGCAACCGTGGGCAGACGCATGCTACCACACCGTAAGCACGTTCACGTTACATTGTCCCGAATGTGTAACTGTTTAAACGCTCCAAGCGGTATACACTTGCATTAACATACAACCGCGCGCTTAAGAGTGCTGACCGCGGTGAGGACGTGTATACCAGCCCTCGGTGGCAGTGACTGAGCCAGCCCAGGTGCGTTGAACTCACCCCAGTGAGTCGTTCCAGCACCTCCTCCTCCGTGCTGGAGTGCTGCGTCACCTGGGTGAACAGCGTCGCCTTGTCCAGCGGCCAGCCCGAGTTACGGCAGGTGGCCTGCACCAGGGCCGTCAGGAACGACTCGGGAATGGCCAGGCCCGACAGCCAGATCGTCTGCGGCTCGCCAGAGTTGATCTGCCGCACGGAGAGGAAGGCAGGCACGCTTGTTGAATGAACTGCTGCTGAATACTACACAGCTGCTCACAGACGACCGGCACCTGTTCCCGCTTAACTGACATCTCAGGGAAGGGCAGCTGCACTCTAAACACCAACAACCGCTTCCCAGCATTGCCCGAACAAACGAGTTTCACAAAATAGTACTCTTTTCGCTAAGTACCAATGCAACAAACAATCAGGCTGACAACCAGACTGGCAGCTGATACGGCAACTAGTCTTTGCACCTACGCACCCAATCGTTGTACTGCTGGACGCGTCGTTTGAAGTGGTCCATCCAGCCGCCGAGGTCCTTACAGGTGATGGGCGCCCGCCGCCGCCACGAGTCTGGCAGCTGGCCGTTATACAGACAGCGGAACACGTTATCCAGCTCGGCGTCCATGCCGATCTCGCCGGCCAGCGCCTGCACAGGGCCGCGGGGGGAGATGCCGGACGTGTGTCAGTTCCCGCACACACGGCAGCAGCGCACGGCAGAAGCTACAGTGACTGTAGCTGTCTGAGAGCACTGAGCCAGGCTCCTTATCGAACATCTCCCCAAATAAGCAGCAAACCACCCGCTCACAGCAAACCACCCGCTCACAGCAAACCACCCGCTCACAGCAAAACACCCGCTCACAGCAACACGCGCTCACAGCAAACCCCGCGCTCAAACACAAACACCCCGGCTCACAGCAAAAACACCCGATCACAGCGAAACACCCGCCCTCCAAGCAAAACACCCGCTCACAGCAAAACAACCCTCCACAGCAAACCACCCGCTCACAGCAAAACACCCGCCGCACAGCAAAACAGCCCGCTCACAGCAAAACACCCGCTGGCACCAAGCAAACCACAGCCGCTCACAGCAAAACACCCGCTCACGAGCAAACCCCCCGCTCACAGCAAACCACCCGCTCACCAGCAAAACACTCCGCTCACAGCAAAACAACACCGCTCACAGCAAACCACCCGCTCACACAAACATCCGCTCACAGCAAAGAACCCCCGCTCACAGCAAAACCACCGCTCACAGCAAAACACCCGCTCACAGCAAAACACCCGCTCACAGCAAACCACCCGCTCACAGCAAAACACCCGCTCATAGCGAATCACTAAGTCACAGCGAATCCCCAGCTCACAGCATGTCATCATTCTGCCATGGCACATCTCCCCAATTTTCACAACTCACAGAACTCGAGTCTGGCACCAGAAGTGTGACCATCACATAGCCCTCTACCCCTCTAGAGTGGTGCATAACAAACCAAAGCACTCAGTACAGCCTCACCATCTAGTGTTAATGCTCCTCTGACTCAGCAGACTGGGTAGCCGGGGCCTCAGGCCGTCTTACCTTGCCGAGGTTACTGAGCGTCTGCAGCATCTTGACGATGAGGTAGTTGAACCTCTCCAGCTCCTGCATCAGCACCACGGTGGTGGGCGTCATGCTGGCGGCGTACTGGCGCCGCAGCCGCCGCAGGTCCGTCACGGCCGGCATTCGAGACAGGATGTCCGACGCCAGCTTACCCACAAACTCCTCCGGACTGATGCCCGATTCACTCGTACCTGCAGCACAGCCAGAGCAAACATACAATCTGCATTTTTATTCAGTGTCCCAAGATTCCATTTTGGCTTGGGTGTCGGAGTGGAAAATTTGAGCCCAAAAAGACCACGAGAGTGAAAAGTTATGTGGCAAATGGTATGATATTGATTCCTGTTATGAATATGAAAATAATTGAAATAATGTATTTTTAGTCAATATTTATTTTCGTGTCGAAATCAATATGACAATGCATAATTTGGGAGTGGAAAATTCACTCCTAAAAATGATAATGAGAGTGGATAATCATTTACAGTTGGGTGTCATCTCCCGCCCAAATCGACAAATTTTGGGACACTGTTTTTATTTTTTATTTTATTCAGCTAAGCATGCAACATTCACCTGCTGCTATATCTGAACACATTACATAGTTTGCATAAATACATTATTTCCTCTGCTGACATACCCTTAGAAAGGAAACTGCAAAATATTAACGTGAATAATGAATATATTCATTAACTTTGGCAATGGGCTTTAATATCAATTGTAAATGTCCCTGTCTTTCATAGTTTTCCCGTCAGGACCTTGCAATCGTATACCAACGTCGCACCAAGAAAACCCAGCCCTCTTCCCTGTGTACTCAGTTTAGTTTCCCCGACGTACCGGTGCGTGGCTGCAGCTCCACCAGGTGGAGCCACATGTCGCGCACGGAGAACGTGTAGTAGCCGATCTCGGCGTTCGGGTGCAGGCCGAGCACCTCCGGGCCGCTGGCCAGAGGCAGATCCTCGATGCTGGTGATGTAGCTGTCCCGGTTACCCACCTCCGGGATCACATAGTCCGTCTGCGCGAGACAGGGCAAACCAGACGTCATCTGCTGCTCAACAGATAGTCACTGGTGAGGACGAGATGGTCCACCGGCCGACCCGACAGACACAGCCACTCCATGTCACAGTCCCCAGAGAGCCGCGGGCGGCACACGGCAGAAGGCCTCCAGATGGCGGGTGGACAGGGAAGACTAGGTCGAGAGCTGTAATTGCCTACGTCACTCCGAACAGGCCAGATAACCGCACTGGTGTGTGCCAGAAAATGCCACCAATAAAAACAGCACGCAGTCAAGCGCAACAGCCACCGTAATAATTACTGTCATCCTGGACAATTACTGAGACCAGTATAATTGTATAATCGCTGTCTATTCTACGCCTACCTGGCCATCTCTGTAGAAGTGGAACGGCTGGAACTTGTCAAACAGGAAGTCTCCCATGTACTCGTCCATGTAGGTAGCCACCACCCGGCGATCGAAATCGTCAATCACACGTCCGCCGTACATCACCTGAAATGTGGAGCCACGGGATATTGTCGGTACCATGACAATTAAACGTACACAATTACAATAATTCCGAGTCAGTTTTTCATGCTATTAATGTGATAAATTCAAAAGAGTATGTGAATCAATTCAGTGAGAGTAGCCATTTCGCTTTTAAATATCAGCACAATCTAGATACAATGACAAACAAGTCAAAAACATTGTCGGAATCCTGCTTTTTCGCGCTCGTCGTCGGTACTAGACATAACGTCCCTCAGAAGCATTGTACAAAGTAGTGTTAATGTAGCTGCAGACATGGTGCTATTCGTGCTGCCTCACCTCTCCCATGAGGTACTTGAGACTGCCCCAGGGAAGGCGGGTGTCCTTGGCCTCGAGCGCCTTGTTCAGGTAAGTGGTCAGCAGGTCCAGGCACACGTTGAAGTCGGACTCGTTGAAGTCGTACGCCACGTTCAGACCGATGCGTCCATACTTCCGCCGCTCCTAACAAACACAACAGACATAATGTGTTGGCATAGCTTAAACTGAAATGTGAACAGTGGGCTCTAGGAACTCTGGCATCGGCTTTCAACAGTCAACAACCTGAAGGAACTCGAAGCAGTCAACATGTTTAGTCCTGTATTATATTTCCGGGACACTGAATCATTACATTCGCATTATATCGGATTGATATGTAGGTAACCCACATTGCTCGAATTCGAACCAATAAACCCAAACAGTCACAGCATCTGTATGACTATGAACCAGTCCTATATCGTGCTGACCAGTATGACGGCGTGGAAGAAGGAGAGCACGTAGACGAGCGTGGGGAAGGCCGGGTGCTCGGAGTTGGTGTCCAGCACGGCGCTCGGCATCTTGAAGTAGGTGCTGCGCAGGTTCAGCTTCAGACCGTTCGGCGGCTCCGTCACCACTGCATGCAAACACGGGACGACATCAATACTGTGCTGATTTTAAACAATCAGTCCATTTTGCAGTTTTATGACAAAATATGTCGAAACTGAACATATTCAGATCGTCAGCTGTGACTGGTCTGATCGCATGCTATATTACCGCACAGTCTGGCCGTCCGACTAACAGCATGACGCTACGCACGACTTTGTGGCCGGTGACGTGTGGATCGGCCCTTCTCGAGGATGTCTGTGTACTGCCAAAGCAGCGGCGACTCAGCCGGCACCTTTGTTTGCAAGTCTAGCCAGCTGCTGCAGTGACTGAGCTCGGTGGGCGGCGACTCAGCCGGCACCTTTGCAAGTCTAGCCAGCAGCTGCTGCAGTGACTGAGCTCGGTGGGCGGCGACTCAGTCGGCACCTTTGGAAGTTAGCAGCAGTGCTGCAGTGACGCTTGAAGCTCGTGGGCCGGCGACTCAGTGGCAGCTTTGCAAGTCTAGCCGCTGCTGCAGGTGACTGAGCTCGGTGGGCGGGACTCAGTCGCAACCTTTGCAAGTCTAGCCAGCTGCTGCGTGACTGGGAGCTGGTGGGAGGCGACTCAGCCCGGCCTTTGCCAAGCTAGGCTGCTGCAGTGACTGACTCGGTGGGCGGCGACTCAGTGGCCCTTTTGGAAGTTCTATGCAGCAGCTGCGCCAGTGATGGAGCTCGGTGTGGGGCGACTAGTCGGTGACTTTGCAAGTCTAGCAGCAAGCTGCTGAGGGGGGGGGTGACTGAGCTCGGTGGGGCGGCGACTCAGATCGGCACCTTTGGATAGTCTAGCAGGCTGCTCGGTGACTGAGCTGGTGGGCGGCGATCTCGGCACTTGAGTCTTAGCCAGCTTGCAGTGACTGAGCTCGGTGGGCGGCGACTCGTCGGCATTTGCAAGTCACAGCTGCTGCAGTGACTGAGCTGTGGCGGCGATCAGCCGACTTTGAATTCTCCAGGCTGCTGCAGTGACTGAGCCGGTGTGGGAGCGTACCAGTCGGCAACTTTGGAAATCTAGCCCAGCTGCTGCAGTGACTGAGTCGGTGGGCGGCGACTCAGTCGGCCCCTTTTGAAGTCTAGCAGGCGTTGTAGTGACTGAGCTCGGTGGGGGCGACATCAGTGGCGACCTTTGGATCTGCAGGTCTCTTGCAGTGACTGAGCTTGGGCGGTTCAGTTCGGTACTTTTGGAATTAAGCATGCAGCTGCTCGCAGTGATCTGAGCTCGGTGGGCGGGACTCAGTGTCATATTTGTAAGTACTAGCAGCAGCTGCTGCAGTGATGAGCTCGGTGGGGCGCGACTCGTCGCATCTTTGTAAGTCTAGCCATCAGCAGCTGCGTGCAGGACTGGAGCTGGTGGGGGCGATAGTCGGCAATTCTTTGTAGGTCTATGCCGCAGCTGTGCAGTGACTGAGCTAGGGTGGGCGGGACTTCAGTCGGCATCTTTGTAAGTCTAGCAGCAGCTGACTTGCAGTGACTGAGCCCGGCGGGCGGCGACTCAGCCGGTGATCACCTTTGAAGGAGCGCTGCAGGATGCCGATCGGGAACCCCGGCGTCGGATCTGTGGTGAGCCACAGCCTGAAGTCGGGGTGCGGCTTGTACAGGCGCTCCACCTCCTTCTCCAGCTGGTGCAGGAAGCTGACCAACAGGTGGCAGTTCTGCAGCATCAGCCAGTGGCCGCGCGCCACCGCCGCCTCCAGCAGACGCATCGCCACCTGAACAAACAGACGCCGAATAGCCAATAGTCAACATACAAATATCTGCAGATTCACTCGGCCAATAGCGGCCGACCGTCAGTCAATAAAACAGCCAGGCCGGTCAGTAATTTCGCTTCCCCTGATAGCTTATCCCACCACAGTTTCGAACCAGCAAATCGGATTGAACCGAACATTTCAAAATAATTTAACTACTTATCATCAGCGCAGCCAGTAATATACATGCGTGTAGTGCGACCCGCCTGAAGAACGTGCCATAGCAGCAGCTGTGCCCCCCAGCTGAGTCTCAACTCACCTCCTCCTGTCCCTGGCCGAGCGACAGGAACTTGATGCGGCTCGAGCCGAAGCCGTTCCTGTCTGCCAACTTCATGAGGTCGCCGGCCGGGTCAGCGCCGGGAGACAGGATGAACACCACCGGCGTGGTGGGAGCCGACTGCTCCAGGATCGCCTCGAACCTGCCGCAGACATACAGACCGGTCAGCACACAGACATACATACATCAGCACCGGGAGACAGAAGGAATACGAGGTGGGAGCCGACTGTCCCTGGATCGCCTCGAATCTGACGCAAAGCACCGACCGATGTTAAAACCAATAGCCCCATAATAATAAAACGTGCTATCACAGCACTTTTAATGAATATTGGTCATAGTATACACATTACGCCGTTTTCTACTGGCGGTTGCGTCTAATTGCCTAAGAGTTAAAACCAAACTTCGCCTTCGGTGGTCGTTCAGCAATTAAGCATTTTAAGCATCTCGTATATAAGATAATAAATCGATAATCGCAATGGCTTGAATACAAATTCAATTAAATATTTTAAAATCAATAAGCATCAAACACAAATCCCCACATTCCGGACGTTCACTTTCCTATTTATTTGCATTGACTGCACCAAACAGCTGCACCAGGCCCGCTACGCAACACCGACCTCAACGTGCTGAGTACCTACCTGAGTACCGGCGGCGTGACGTATTTCTCCCCCATGATCTCAGTGACATAGTCTGTGACGCCCAGGTAGACACGGTCGACGCGGAACGAGCGCAGCACCATCAGCCGCTGGAACGGCGTGCAGCGCTTCTCATACACGCCGGGAAGCTCATCCGCCTCCGGCCGGTCACTTGAGTACCACTGAAACGTACACCACTGGTCACTGGAGTACCACTGAAATATACACCACCGGTCACTGGAGTACCACTGAAATATACACCACAGGTCACTGGAGTATCACTGAAACATACATCACCGGTCACAGGAGTACCACTGAAACATACACCACCGGTCACTGGAGTATCACTGAAACATACACCACCGGTCACTGGAGTACCATTGAATCATACACCACCGGTCACTGGAGTACCACTGAAATATACACCACAGGTCACTGGAGTATCACTGAAATATACACCACCGGTCACTGGAGTACCACTGAGACATACACCACCAGTCACTGGAGTATCACTGAAATATACACCACCGGTCACTGGAGCACCACTGAAACATACACCAGCCGATTACAGAAAACGATTTAACGTCTCAGTTTTGTATACAATATATATCATCCGATATACGAGTATAATTGGTGACATGCATCGAAAGCAGTGGAAGTACCTGACTAGTGCTGCAGTATGTGTATATTACCTGATGCCACTGCTCGGCTTTTTTCTGTATATCCTTAGGCAGTGAGCCGAATAGATCGGGGAAGTCCATCGTAAGCCGACAGATATCCTCCCAACCCTGGCCGGGACAGATCACATTCGAGTGTGATACACAGGACTGCACGTATTGGCATATGTTTTTCAATGTAGCGGAAAATTGATATTCACGTAAAGGACGTTTCTTTAACCTTTTTCCAAGCGTAAAACTGATATGGTATTAAAGCACCATTGCAGCTTAAATATTAAATCGTGTCGCTTTAAATGTTAGCCGTTGATTTCATAGACAAACGCAAATGAGAGGAACGAAAACGATGATCTTGTTTCATGACAGATACCATTGTTTTGTACACATAATTATAAGACAGCCAATTATTCTGTTTAGGCACGATAGACATCGGCTGTCGATGTCTTTACCTTGTCTGGAATCCAGTCACATGGCTTGACGGTCGACGCTTTCTCAACCGACACGTTTCCTAATAAAACAACAAAAATGTCATTCGAAAAGTCATGACACGACAGAATATGGGAAGTTGACATGCTGTCACACGGCATTGTGGCATAGCTTACTTTAAGCGACGTCAAACAGCTGCAACTGCTGTGTCCTAGCTAAGGAATTACATTCCCAAGTACGAAAGAGACGCGTGATGAAGTTTCTGAATGTAATTCGCAGCCGACTTCCTAGCAATCAACAATCGAATCTCCCGCTGTGCAGCAGCAGCAGCTGGCCGACGGATCAGATCAGTCGTTCGTTAGCTGTCTTTGTTCGGAATGTGCACACAGGGGCGGGCCGAGTTCAGCCGGCTGTGCCCAGTGGAGCTGTTACGCCGCCTACCCTTGATGAAGAAGTCCACCTCTGGCTGGACGACATGCTGCTCGCTGCGCTGTAGCGTGACGGTGATCTGCAGCGAAAACAGCAGCTTGTGCTTCTCGAAAATACCTGCAACACACAACACACAGCCAGTAGGACGTTTATAAAGCAGAGTTGTCAAAAACAATCCATCGACATATAGTTTATACCATGCTAAATTGTATATTGAGTTATGAAAATTCGTCATTTTATTGAGTGACGAAATATGTTTTTTAACAGTGTTTGAAATAATATTTGAGATTCACTATGTTCGTCATATTCAACCACAAATAGGATGAATAGTCTTTAATCAACTATCATTAGCGGGAATCATAAATTACAGCTGCTCCGCTGATTCTGATATGACAGTGCAGTGAGTGCTACGCTATCGGCCACTAATCCGTAAGTCGTAGTCTATAGACTTCCGGAGCGTATCGTGTATGGTTCCAGTCCGTTTGTTATGCACTGTGTCCGGCATGCTCTTCTTCAGCGAGAAGCGGAACACCTGGAAGCAGAGCACGTGTCATCTCTAATTGTCTATACATCAGCACTGACATAGGGCTGGATGGACAATGAAACCGCCAAGACACGCGGCCTACCTAAGCCCGCGGGACTGCCTCATGTAGGCTGATCATCACTGTAACATCTGACATGACCTTATATCGGCATCGCTATATAGCTTACCTGCAGGTAGGCGGCCAGCGAGTACTGGTACATGGAGTTGACGGTGGCCATGTCGGAGAGCACGAAGAAGAGCAGGGCGCCGCGCATGGCCACCGGTCTGAAGCCGTCTCTGAGCCGATCGATGTCTGTCGCCGTGGTGGCGGCCAGCTCCAGCTTCTCGAACACCTCGGTGGCCTTCTCCTTGGTGTTCTCCAGAGTCTGCAGCAGCTCGGTGTTGTCCAGCATGTTGCCCTGTAGGATGGACAGCTTGTTAGACATACAGCCGCGCACAGACACACGCAGACAGGCGCACGCAGACACTCAGCGACCGCTGCACTGCTCACTGGCATAACAATCAGGGCTTCCATGAGCCGCGAGTCCGCCTGACTTGACATGCATGTGCATGAGAGGTGAAATGCAGCAGACTGTATTGCCACCGATTTACCTGAAAGGTGGATCATAGACAGCTGCTGAAGACGGTGGCTGATATTGTCTGACCTGACAGGTGGACAGCTCTCGAAGCAGCGCATCCTCCAGGTCCTTCAGCAGCCGCTTGTTCTGGCTCGTCTCAGAGATGAGGTTCTCACGCTGCTCCTCCAGATCACGCCTCTCCGAGCCTACCACCACACTCAGAAGCTGGTCCTCCAAGCCCTGGCGTCACAACATGGTCATCGTACACGCACATTTTCAACATATCACATTCAAAATGATCTTGTGTGTACATACATGCACCCAGAACATGTATGCATAAGTGGAGGTCCAAATTCATCCAGAGGTATGTAGTATTAGTATTATATACCGATTCAGTAGATAAAAATGCATGACAAGAAATCGCATTTGAACGCCTGAAATTCGCTTGTCACGTCGCAACAAGCATACAGTTGCGACGAAAATAAAAGGGGCGCTTCAATTTAATGGAAGTAACTATACAAAAAATGATAAATGTTCAATCACAAATAGTTTTTGGTTTTAGTTCAAAGCAAGCAAATAACAAACAAGCATTGCTGTCATGCGAATGAATTATGTACCTTGGTGGTCACAGTGTAATTGATGACCATCGCCTTCCCGAACACGGCCGGAGAGTAGGTGGGATTTGTCATCTTGGAGTCGAGGTACAGCCGGAAATTATTATCATAATCCACTTCTCGGTCCCCGAGCATCACGAACACACGACCCTGCTCAGCTGCAAGAAGGCAATCACATTACATGCTAGGAACGTCATACCAAAAGGCAACGAGCATAGCAGCAAAGGACATGACATACCTACGCGCTGTGGTTAATTGACGGAGATACCCACCAATAGACACGTATACCTAGAAACAGTCTATGGACCGTATCTATAGACAGCGGTTCATCTGAGAGTGAACGAACCAACAAAGACCACACGTCATATTGCAACTTACATTTGATGTTTCGTTCCAGCACGTTATCGATGACGGGATCGATATCTTCCTCCACATCCTGTACCAGTACCGGGAATCCGTACTTGATCGCTACTTCCAGCTGACGAAGGAAGTCACTGTCGCTGAACGTGACCACCTGCCACAGAAGCCAACCGTCGTAGTCAGAGCGACGCAGCAAGCTGACACGCACGGCGTGTGAAGTAAGTCATGTGCGTGATCATAATATTATACAAATGAAAAATGTTGTAACCAAATAAAACGAGAGATGAAGCAAAGAAGTACCATGTTTTGTTTTTCGCTGCGGAAGAATGCGATTGGCTTCCTAGAAGCAAAACATTTAGGCGCACAAACGGAGAATGGCATTCATCTATCCATTCAGCCTGGAGCCTTCGTGTGAAGATGCCGTGTCTCAGTTCGTGTCTCAGTCGTGTCTCAGTCGTGTCTCAGTCGTGTCTCAGTCGTGTCTCAGTTCGTGTCTCAGTTCTCGGCTTGTTCGTGTCTCAGTTCGTGTCTCAGTTCGTGTCTCAGTTCATGTCTCAGTTCGTGTCTCAGTTCGTGTCTCAGTTCGTGTCTCAGTTCGTGTCTCAGTTCGTGTCAGTTCGTGTCTCAGTTCGTGTCTCAGTCGTATCTCAGTTCGTGTCTCAGTCGTATCTCAGTTCGTGTCTCAGTCATGTCTCAGTTCGGTGCGCGTTTTTTTTAAATAAATAAATTTAGTCCGAACGTTTTGTATGGATGGATTTCCGAGGTCAGGACCCACGCTAAGCATAGCTTGTTGCGCAGGCCCTGACCCCACCACCCGATCGTACAATTCCTGTTGGACGGCAGAATTTAGATCAGTCGATCAGTCGATGACTCACCTTCAGGTTGTTGTTCTGCTCCTTCTTCTTGATCCAGTTGAGCGCCTGCTGTTGTGGGTCGATACAGAGCGGGAACCGGGAGCCCTGCGTGGTGAGGATGCCGTTCTGTACGGACAGCTCGTCCGGCGGCAGGCCCTCCGAGTTCCACCTGCGTTACACAGAGAGGTACCTACATTGGTCGGCACTTTTCCTGCCAAATCCTTGCTCGTACGTCAAGTCTTTGTTTCATTTGTCTTCCCTATATACAGTAGCACTTGACGTGACGTCATTACAACGGGAATACATATTGCCAACCTTAACCGCAGTCGCTTCGTGACTGTACCTAATATATAGGGCCTTGGGCATAACTACGTGCGTCTAATATACACTTACACGATCACTAGGAAAAGTCAGAGAGACAGGGCAGTCTTAGCTGTGTTTAGTATGCTACTGCATTCATCTTAAATAATATTACGAAAATTATTATAAAAAAACAGCATGGCAGTGTCCTTAATAGTACTCCTTGCCTAGGACCAATCGCAATCACGATATCACCATGATTCCCGATCCGTGTCCGATCCGGGTCCCCGTCCAACGTACTTGGAGATCTCCACATCATCGGTGAGCACCGCCTCCAGTTTGAAGGGCTGCGACATGGGCACCTGTCGCTCGCTCAGGTCCGCCTGCCAGTCGGTGAACACCAGCTGGTTGCGGAAGTCCCATGTGAAGGCTCCCACGTACGAGAGGAAGGCCGAGCACAGCAGACAGTCGCCCATCAGCTGGATACGCTGTTCGCCCAGCTCCTTCAGAGTCAGCGTCCATCTGCGGCGACATTGACACACAGGTGACCATCATTTATCAGAGTGTTTGGCATACTTCCATATGCAAGTCAACCAACGATTTTTTCTTCAAACATAGATGATAATGAGCATAATTGCCAAGATTGCCAAAAAGTGTTAAGGTTTTGCACACACAAATATATAAACAAAAATAAAATTGGCAAGTCACTTTCAGCACAACATATTAGCTTAATCATCGTTAAGTCGTTTTTCATCTCCAGAAGAAATTAGCTAATGCGTCCCGATTCTAACAATAAAACAGATTAACGCTTCTGACGATTATCCTCAGCCCCTTGCAGTGACTGTGCATCCCAGAACTGCAGCTGTCTGCCGCTGATAGCCGCCTGACCTCTCGTTCTCGGACGCCAGTCCGTTGATGAGCCTGTCGGCGGCGTCCAGTCTCTTCATCATCAGCTCCGTCTCGGCGGTCAGAATGGCACGCTCCTCCTTAGCCGTCTCAAACTTGGCGTTCAGCTCAGCCATCAGCTGTTCGATCCGCTCCACTTCAGCGTTCGTCTTGTCCAGCTCTTTCTTAGCCTGCGCTCCGAACACGGGCACACACCCACCGCATGATCATGGTGCAGCCAAACGAAACAAAATGTATCATGGAATATCATGGAATTGCGTGGCATTTTGTCTTCTTCAATTAACACATACATGCATCAAGATAAAAGAGCACATACATAGAGACAAGAACACATACATCAGGATAAAAGAGCGACACAGAAATTAATTTCTGCCGATGAATTCAAATTACGCGATCGGATCGTAGGGTCCGGGGCTTCGCTTATGGTGGGCCATGCATTTCGGAAATCCATCCAATCAAAACGCTGTGAATTAAAGGAACAAAACAGAATAAATTGAGATGCAAAAAATATTCAAAACCAAAGAGCAGACAAACTAGCAGAGATCACATACCGCGTAGAAGTCCTTCTCGAGCTGAGCGACCTTCTCGCGTTTGGGCCGGACCTCCTTGAGCACCTCGCAGTAGGAGATGACGGCGTTGACAAACTTAAGGAGGCCAGCACCGGCGCGCGACACGGCCTTCATCTCGTCCTCACTCATTTTCAGCTCCTATATAGAACACACGCAGAGAGAGACGAGGTGACAAGGCCAGCACCGGCTCGGCCAATACAAAAAAAAACACCACTGATGTGAATACGCACTCAGTACTGCAAGTAAATGTAGCTCGTTCATAACAAGCCAGGGAAGGACATATCCCAATGTGCTACAGTTTAGGATGAATACTCAAAATATTGTTATCGTAGAAGTATTGTGAGAATTGAGATGCATATCTTTAAATAAATTTGCATGCTTTAGTTGTTCAAAATATTGCTGATACATCATACTTTTTACAAAAATGAGAGCTGCTGCTAGCGTTTGCTGATCACCCTGCACTTCGCGTACCTCCTAGCATTCAAGTTCGAAACCAACACAAAGCAGCACTCAACAATCTCACCTTCAAGAAGCCCTTGACAGTCTTGACGGCCGACTGCGGTATGGCGTCCACGTCCATCTCCTGCAGCGTCCGCAGGAAAGACGGGTCGGACATCATGCCCTTGGCGCCCTTCCAGGAGACGTCCTTGATGCCGCGGATCACCACCACACACTCGCACACCGCCTGTACAGGCTTCGGCGGCGTGGCGAACGACCTGGGCAGTGACAGGCCGCATCCATCATCATCACGTCGGGGTCACCACCCACCAGCCTCGTGCAGTACACGGAGACGCGACGTGAGATCACCAGGCAGCTGCTGCCGGTGGTGCACTGCTGAGTGGTGCGGTGAGGCAGGCTGAAGACCGCCGTGCCGGTGGCAATAGATACTGTGTCTTTTACCCATCGCTAATCCGATGAATGCCTGTACAGAGCATGCTTAGTTACACCATGGGACGACTAGCTTCGCAATGAGCATGCCAGGCTCAGGCGAGAACGTGTCACTGTTGAGCAAGTCGGAGAACGTTTAAGCGACAGGAGGTACTGCATGCACCTTTTGTTACGAGTGGTAGTCTTGAAAATTACATACAAGTAGATTTATCTACATCAGCTAATAATGACAGCTCCGGTACTGATCGGCCATAACTTACCTAGTCCACATGCTGATGGATTTGGGGCAAAAATACACCACCATGTTAACACAAGTTAATTTGACTAAACGTGTGAATGTATATTGTATATGACAACGTTGCAGTCCTTCATATAATATGAGAGATGCAATCCACAGTAACTTACGCTAATTAAAAAATAGTCTAAAGTATAATTATCGCTCGAGATGCATCGATTAATTATTATGGCTACCGCAGGGCGTAGCCAACGGCTTAAAAGGTCATTGCAAAGTCAATGATCACTAGACGCAGTTCGTGTTATGCCGTTTGCGCGGCACGACCCACCTGATTTCGGTAATGTCTGACTTCTCGAGGTCTTCGAGTGCAATCCTGGCGGCCTCCAGGACGGGCATCGCGTCAGACAGCACCTCCTCTGCCTCTCGCTTCTCACGGGAGATCACCTTGCTGCTCGTCTCAATCTCCTTACTCTTAGAGATGGCAAACTCTTTCTTCTGCGATGCCTCCTCCGTACCTAGAAATGACAATGTCAGTTACGTCCTAGCTCTCGGGGATATTTATTTGAGAAAATTGAATTACACACAAGGCTGCAGATCGGTGAACTTTTCAACATTCTCTAGGATGATTCAAATTGAAAGTATAAGAGCAGTTTTTGAACCAATAAATAATAATCATCCCAAGGTTCTTCTGCAACTCGCCTATCGGCCAACACTGTCGGCATCAGCTATCGATTCTCTATATAGAGTGCCCGAGGAGAAAACATTGCCCTGGGACGGCACTGATGACAATAAACCCCCCAAACGGTCACCAGTTCCGGATCCTGTCGCCGTTTGGTTCCACGGTGTCACAGAGCCATAGACTGGCGCTGAAGATCTGAGAACCCACAGCGGGGAGCGACCGGGCTGGTATGGCCGCCCTCTCCGTACCCAGGGCGATCTCTTTAATGAGTTTCTCGCAGGCGGCTGACTTCTCCAGGACGGCCACCTTCTGCACCTCCAGCAGCTCGTTCAGCTCGTGGATCTGCTCTCGGGCCTCGGCGATCTTGTGCAGACCTCCGCCGAGCCGCTCACACTGAAATATACACCACAAATATACAACAGCCGCCAAACCATTCACATAAAATACACCACACCACACGGACATACACCACGCGGTGACTAAAACACCACCCCGCCGAGCCGCCTCAAACTAAAATACACCACACGATGACGGGCCGGATAGCATGGCGCCAAAGCCAATCAATCACACAGACATATACCATAAAGCGACGAAAATACACCACTTACCAAAAGACGCTTACCCCGAAATACCCCACACGCTGTTTGAAACACTATCGATCACGTAGTCTGTCAGAGAAAGTCTGTCACTGAGTGAGTCGGCCGAGACGTTCCACCCTCCCACCTGAGCCAGATTGAACTCGTTGGTCTCCTGCAGTAGGCGCAGGTAGGTTTTGATGTAGTCCAGTAGTGTTTGGGCGTGCAGTGGTTGACGCGCCGCAGCTTCTGCTGGTACTGCACGCTGGCCAGCTGGGCGGAGCTGTGGACCTGGACGACGTGTGCCACCACGGCCGCCCGGTACTCGTCCGGTACCAGCGCCACCTGCCGACGGCGGTACACAGTACACACGTCACCGTCGTCACATCACTGACAGTGTCGGACTGCAGCAGACCAACTGACCGGGACGAGCAAAACCGACTCCGATCAGCTGTTGCACTGAAATTGCATAATTTACGGTTCCACAAATTGTATACTTGTCCTCGAAAGTAGCAAATACAGAAATAAAGATGACAGACACATTTAGGTTCACAGTGCATATCTAATATACTATTTGACAAAGGTGCGTGTGTTTGTTTGTTTGTTTGTCTGTGGCCGATTGGCCGTTTTTTCCTTTGCTCATCTGTGCAGCCTCAGATCATTGCGATTAGGATGGTGAAATTTTCAACGAATTTATATAACATTTCAATCGACGTGTTCATAGGCAAGAAACTGTGATCGTAGGGGTGCATAGCGAGCGCGTTGGCCGCGTGATGAGAGAACGGCTTTTTCTGCCATTACTTTAACACGTAAAAAGTAAGAGCCGAAATGCGAGAATTTCCAGCGAACCTGACTGCCATCCCAGGTCCATATCTCGGCACCAAGTGTCGGATCGGCATGCGACAAACGAGACGTGTAGAAAATCGAACGGGCTGGCGAATGCAATTCGTTCGGCGAGCAGAGGTGGCGCGTGCAAAATTTAATGGCTGCACCAGCGAAAAAACCACGCGTTTTACCCGATTTTTCACGATTATAATTAGTGCTCGGAAAAATATGGGGGACATCACAGATGAGACCCAACCATAACTTTTTAAAGGCAAAGTACACGTTCTCTCAATTGCATATGAATATGACGTTTAGCATATTTCCGGTGCTAAAATCCGCCTTGATAGCATTAGCCTGCCGATTTTCAGGAAATATATTCCCATACACCGCCATAACTTTCAAAACCGGAGGGAGCTGAGCGATTACAGATACTACGCTGTTAAAGCGCAATCTTTTCTGACTAATATCACCCAAAACATGTTCGTATTGACAAATATTCGCTTTATTATTTAAAGTTGTAATACAACGGTCAGCCATTTTCTTTCGGCGTTATCAAATATTTCATCAAGTTTCACAAGGTCTGGAAGCGATTTAGAGTTGCAAAATATCGGCTTAGAAAAAGCATGCTAGTAGGCACTAACGAGCCTCTGATCGACGGATACCAAATTGACGCATTTTTAATTAAAATCTACAATATAGTAAAGCCTAACGGAATGGAGATATTCATAAATATTGGGCTACGGAAAACGGGCTACAGGCTACAGGGGCTATGTGTTACTTGGCTACGGGCTACAGGCACGGGCTACGTGGTAATGAATACGGGCTACGGACTACGGTGACGGGAGACAGACAACGGAAACGGCGCTATTGGGGACCGGCTTTACGGGGAACGCACTTTCGCAATCGGTGCACCTTCGCAATTGCGGCAGCATGCGGGCCACACTTGTCTACATATACTATTGACAAAGGTGCGTGTGTCTGTCTGTGGCGATTGGCCGTTTTTTCCTTTGCTCAGCTTGCAGCCTCAACCATTGCCGAATAGATGTGAAATTTTTCACACGAATTTAGATAACAATTCAACGACGTGCCATAGAGGCACAGAAACTGTGGATTCGTAGGGTGCATAACAGAGCGCGTGGCACGTGTGAGAGAACGGCTCTTTCTGCCATTACTTTTAAACACGTAACCAACGTCTGAAGCTAGAAATGCGGAAAAATCGCAAAAATGGATTGAAATCTCAAGGTCGATATTCGGCAACCAAGAGTCGGATCGGCATGTGACAAGCACAGATGTGTAGAGAATCAAACGGACTGGCGAATACAATGTTGGTCGGCGAGCAGCGCGTGGCGCGTGCAAAATGAATGGCTGCACCAACGAAAAATAACGGTTTTACCCGATTTTCACGGATCATACTTAGTGCCTCGGAATTATGGGACTTTCACGGATGGTACCAACATAACTTTTACGGCAAAGGTAACCGACTCTCAATTGCAAATTAAAATAAACGTTTTTAAGCAATATTTTGGTGCTAAATCCGCCTGTTAGATTAACATTGTCGAATTTCGAAAATTTATCCATTACACCGCCATATCATCACAAGTGGAGGGAAAGAGTTAAGCGATAGAAGTTATACAGCTGTAAGCGCCAATTCTTCTGACCAATATCCACCCAAAACGTGTTCCATACCATACCATAACCATACCATAACCATAACGGTATTCGGGAGTAAGAAGCCAACTTGGCCTGATGGTCCCGTTCTCATCGAGCTTGGTACAGTTTGACTCAGTCTCAGACAAATATTCACTTTAATTAAAGTTGTAATATAACGCTGTTCAGACCATTTCTCGCGTTATCAAATATTTCATCAAGCTTTCACAAGTCTGGAGCCAATTAGGGTTGGCAAAATATCGGCTTAGTAAAAAGCATGTAGGCCACAAACGAGCCTCTGATCGACGGAATACCACATTGACAATTTTAATTCTGAAACCTACAATATGTAAGGCCTATCTGAGATTGGGAAATTTCCAGAAATATTGGGCTTCGAAAAACGAGCTATGGCTACGAGACTATGGACTACAGGCTATAGCGGGTACGGCTACGGTATTACGAGGATAGGGACGGGCATTTATTCAGCTTAGCTCTGCACTATCGAACTTGATTACCTTCGCATTGCGGCAGCATGCGGGCCACACTTGTTCTAGGTACCATTTGAACAACCTCGACCATCCAGTAGCCAACAAACGTCCAGCCCACTGTGCCGCAACACATCATACAGATAGACCACACTGGTCTATGACCGCTGGCATACACCGCTGGCATACACCGCAGGCATACACCGCCGGCATAGACCGTGCAATGCAATTAAACGCCTGTAAGCTCTGGATTGCGCAAGCCGGCTATCGGGACTGGACACTGGCCCGAGTGTCCCGACACTCATGCAGCAGCGACTGACCTCAGCCAGGAAGACGCTGGCCACGGCGTAGAGCGCCTGTTCTGGCCACGGCTGGAACCAGTCGATGGTGGTGTTGTTGACCAGTCCGGGGAAGTTACGGCAGCGGATCTGCAGCTGCTGGCCCGTCGGCGACATGCAGAGCACCACGTGCAGGTTCTGCACGCACCGGTCCACGAAAAACTGCCACACACTCTCCCTGCCGACATTGGCGGACGAGGCAGGGTCAGGGCGGTGGGCCGATGGCTCCAGCTCTGATCAGGGGGGGGGGGCACAACACAACAATGTCATGACATTAAACCGGCCTGACCGGTCACGGAAATACCTTTTTGACCACCCGTCATCATTATTATTGAAGTTACGCCCAAGCGGCATGACCAGAATGTAGTAACGGGACACCTCCAGCTCTATTTCAACTATCCATTAACAGGGTTAGGTATACGATGACACATTGACACACGTAAATCAGACGCGGTGTTCCTACTTTTGTATCGAG
Source organism: Semibalanus balanoides (assembly GCA_014673585.1). Taxonomy (NCBI): domain Eukaryota; kingdom Metazoa; phylum Arthropoda; class Thecostraca; order Balanomorpha; family Balanidae; genus Semibalanus; species Semibalanus balanoides. Next base: position 38,001 of record VOPJ01012001.1, on the reverse strand, counting down.
TATCCGGCTTTGAGAGCGTCATCTCTGATGGCGCCCAGGATTTGATCCTTCTCATCTTCACCGAACAGAGCGGGTACCATGCCTGGAACGACACTTCAGATAAGGTCAACTGCCAACAGCTGGAGGCCTCTGGAGTGCCTCTGACGTGGAAGACCACAGACACATCGGCTTTTGTGATCTTCAACTCACAGCCAGCTATCATTTTGAACTTTAAAGAAAAACAAAACAAGAATCTCGATCATGAAATCAAAATATGGTTCACCATCCCAAATGAAATAATCACGTGCCTTGTCGGTCGTAAACTACACATGTTGTCATATTATGGTGACCCATCAATAATAAGTGAATTATGTCGTGTCTAACCAGTCTCGAACAGTAATTGACACTGCACTACTTGTACAATTAATGTACATAATTGTACAGTGGTCATTCTGCACCGACTGAACGTACCCGAGGTGAGCATGTTGTTGACGAGCTCCAGGAACCCCTCCTCAGCCACATGGTTGTCACAGAACAGGAACACCATCGGCTTGTTCTGCTGACCGAGCTTGTCATACAGAACCTTCAGGTCATCGCGGAACGAGGTCTCGTTATAACCACGGCTCAGCTGAATCTCAAACACCTCGCAGCCTGGACAGCAGAACGAGAATTACAGGACTGCCGATACTGCGTCGGGTTGAGATTTGACGTTAACTAGGCTGTACCGGGGTACGTAGATGTCGTCCGGCACAGACTACCCGCCACACACAACACACTACGAGTATTGCAATGTTTGCTGCATTGCACAGAATATAACTGCTCCCTACTATGTATAATAAATAGAGACACTTGGACGTCATACATGCGATGTCTGCTAAGCGCCAGAGCCATCACAGAATATAACTGCTCCCTTACTATGTATAATAAATAGGAGGACACTTGGACGTCAATACATGCAAGTCTGCTAGCGCAGGAAGCCCCATCCACAGAATATTAACTGCTCCCCTACTTATGTTAATATAATAGAGACACTTGGGACGTCATACATGTCGATGTCTGCTAAGCGCCAGAGCCCATCACAGAAATATAAACTGCTCCTACTATGTCTATAATAACTAGAGACACTTGGTACGTCATACATGCGATGTCTGCTAAGCGCCAGAGCCATCACAGAATATAACTGCTCCCTACTATGTATAATAACTAGAGACACTTGGACGTCATACATGCAATGTCTGCTAAGCGCCAGAGCCATCACGCTGATTATTGGCCCCCAGGGCGGCATCGACCGGCGTTTTTGGCGTGGGTCTTCGAAGATACGCTAATAAACACACGCATCATAGTACAATGATTTCAGCCAATAGCATCCATGTACGAAGTTGAATTACCAGAGCAAATTACGGGTGGTAAAATAACAATAAGTGTCAGAAGCCTTGTAGTACCAACAGCTACACCGCACCACGCCATGCACTCATGCAGCTACATACGAGCAGTGAAGACGGCCATCCATCAGGCACAGACCAGTGACTGTCACTGCAGCCTCACTGCGACCACCTGCCTGCAGTGAACGCTGCCAGCCGTGTCAGGCTCTGTTTGCCAGAGCCACCGACGCCGACCAGCAGCGCGTGACCCTGCACCATCCTCAGCACGCGCTGGATCCGCGTCAGGTGCTGCAGCGCGTCATCGAACAGCACCAGCTGCAGCTTGTTGTTGCCCTGCTCGTTGTACTCCTCCATAATCTGACGTCACGAGGGGACGGACAGTGGCAACATGTGAAACGTTCCAAAGAAATCAACTGATTATCATTGCTACGCACAGCACTAGCAAAGCCAGCCTTGCGGCAATGGTGAACTATCGCAAGTGTAATATTAAGCGCATGCGTATGATAGCGAAGAGTGAAGATAAATAGTATTTGGCGTCTGTGCCTTACTGAAAGGGGGATTACAAAAGCTTCGAAGCATTTGCAAGCATGATTTGACCCAACCAAGGCCAAGAAACAGGACTTCGACCAAACCCTAACGAATAATTGCACCCTTCGAAAGTCGGGGCCACCACATCGTGTTGAAACCATCACATCGTCGTACCTGAGTCCTAGTCTAGCCACACTGCAGACGACGTGGCCTCACCTCCTGGAAGAGCGCCTTGGAAGCGTCGTAGTCCTGCATGTCCTCGTACAATCTCGGCACGTCCGACTCCAGCGCGTTGCGGTAGTCTCCAAAGAGGATCGGGTCGCGGAGCACGTACTCGGTCCAGCCCTCGCCGTGCTCTCCAACATTGTCGGCCAGCAGCTGCACCAGCTGGTCTGACACCACATTGTAGTCCTGGCGCCGCCGACACAGGCAGCTGTGTTAACACGTCTGTATCCGACTCAGCACTGTATCGAGACCAGCGTTCAGTCCGGCGCCGACACGGACTATTACCAGTAAGGCGCCGTAGTTGGCGATGAACGAGCGAGCGCGAAGGATATGTATGGTGAGTTTCATCTCGATCGGGCAAGTAGTTTCTGAGATGCGAAAAGGGTGCGCACGTGCGCACGTGCAGAGGCACCCATCCCTGACTTGTGGATAAGTGACAGCTGAGAGGCGGCGGCTGAGAGGTACATACCACACACCAAATTTGAATACAGTCGGCTCAGCCGTTCCTGAGATATATCATGACTGGGGTGTCCACGTGCGCACGTGCAGAGCCACCTCATCCCTGAGTTGTGGGAAAGTGGCGACTAAGGGGTTACTAACAACACACCAAATTTTGACTCAATCTGCCCAGCCGTTGCCGAGTTTTGCGAGGAAACACTTTTCAACACCCCTCACGCGGCACGCGCCACGCGCAGTGGTAGTCACCCACATGAGTCGGCACTGGTTTCAAACAAAGTAGGTTGGATGGGGCTACTCAGCAAAGAAGACCCCTTGTCAATCGGACGTGCGGTTGCAGAGATATTAGCTTCTCAAAAGCGTCGACACGGGTCAGGTCGGGCCACACTTACTCATATTTTTTCCATAAACCAGTTAAGGGAAATCCATATGCCGTAGTTGGCGATGAACGAACGAGCGCGAAGGAAATGCATGGTGAATTTCAACTAGATCGGGCAAGTAGTTACTGAGATACAAAAGCGCACGTGCAGATACAAAAATGGCCTGCTGAGTTACTATTCGACTTTTAGCGTGTTGACTTTTTACCATGTTGACTTTTTACCTTTTCCGACTTTTTATGTTTCGACTTTTATCTTTACAACTTTTCATTATTCGACTTAGCGTGTTTATTTTTTGCCATGTTGATTTTGTACCTTTTCAACTTTTTATCTTTCAACTTTCATCGATAAGACTTTTTTAAACGTGTCGACTTTTTATCATGTTGACTTTTTACCTTTTCGACTTTTTATCTTTCGACTTTTAGCAATATCGACTTTTTACCCCTTGACTTTCCGACCGTTTACTTTTTATCTTTTGACTTTTTACCCTGGGATCCGCGGGCACAGCCCCGTCGCGCACCTCCACCGCGGTCGGCCGGGGCCGGCAGCACCGCAGTACTCACCTGATCGTCAATCAGCCGATCGGCGAACACTCGGGTGCACTCGTTACGCCAGCAGCGCACCATCTGCTTGGTCTTGGTGAAGCGCTCTGGGTTGGTCTGGCACAGGCCGCCGAAGATACGGGAGAGGTCGCGCAGGTTGAACAGGTAGTGGAAGCGGGACGGCGTCGGAGGTAGCAGCCTCACGATTGCCTGCAGAAGACGGCGATCGGTTAATGCTTAGCGATGTATTCACAAGACATGTGCGTGGATAGAAAACAGATATCGGACTTCAATGACGAGGACCTAGATATCAGATCTACTGAGACATTGGATCTGTCTTAGAAATGTCAGAGATCCATCGGGATTTCAGATATTGTCTCAAATAAATGGGGAGAGATCCATGACTAGATCTATCACTAAGATCCGTAGTCTTGAAACCCATAATTTGATGTCTTACCACACATCGGCAAGACGAATCACAAACGAACGAAACCAATCATTTTTTAGCATGCCCGCGCATGATTGCTATTCATTACCGGGGGTGTAGCTCAGTGGTAGAGCGCTCGCTTCGCATGTGAGAGGCCCCGGGTTCAAACCCCGGCACCTCCATGATTTTGGCTGGCCACCATTTGAAGCGAAAGAAGGAATAATCCGTTAGTGAAATATTTAGTTACGTTTTATTAATTTAGCCCAAGTATAAACATGGACATTCCGGGCCCCAGTAAGTTATCAGCGCTACACTAACGAAAACAGATACTAAGTTCTTATATCAATTACCGGCCTAGACCATGTCAGCCTGGCCCGTCTGGAGGTGCCATCCCGATCCCGGCGATTTGTGCGGTGCGATATTACTGTGTGTTCAAACAGAGTCGACTCTACCGGGGACAAGGCGACAGTCAAACAGCAGCGACGTTTTGGCACTGTGCCTATTACCAGGTGAGTGAAATTCGAAACTGAAGTTTACAGATATGTCAACCGTGAAGCAGGTCTGCAGCGGCCGTGTCTGTCAGTCTGACTGTGTCGTGTGACGTGTACACTGTACAGCTGCTGTACAGTGTACAGTAGTGGTGTCAATCGGTAACCACAAATTTGGTAATCGAAACAATTGTGTGACCGATTTGGTAATCGGTCGGTCAGACTTAAACATTTTTGGACACTTTTCGGTCAGCCTTATATACAATTCACTTTTCGTCATATTTTTACGCATTATTATTTCTATTCAGCTAATTGATGCTTAATTTGCTCAAAATTCAGTCTCTGCCCAGTAATTGTGTGAGGCCCGCAATCCTTCGACAAAAAGTCAAATATATTCGGCTGTAGAGCCCTTTCAGCCCAGAAAACTTGCAGCTTTTGAAGTTGTTCATAACACGGGCTACAAAAACTGCTATCTCAGTTTCCAAAAAATCCACATGGTGAAGTGAAGACTAGTTTCCCTTTAATATAAAAGTAAATATAATAGAAACATCATTATAAATCGATATGTAGATTGGATAGATTACACTTGCTCACATATAAAGAGTATAGTAGGCCTTAAAATAATTATCGTAATGTATTATATAAATACACATACAACACCATAACGCCAGCTCTGGACTCGAAGCGCGCCCGAACCCAATCTCTGTGCAGATCGGTCCAAGTATTTGGACATTTTTGCGCTTCAACTTAAGATCGGGTCAACTAATTTCCCTGGTCCAAGCCAAGGCCAAAGATGCATTCTGATTCGGCTATATAATCTGGGATCGGTATTGCGGCAGAAATACTTTTGAGGGAAATGTGACACTCACTAGTGTAACGTGTACACCGAGAATAACCTGATACAGCTGCATGGTGGTCGTGGTGAGCGGCAGCGCCAGCTCCGCGACGGCCGGTTCAAACGGCTGTAGGTGGCCCGACAGGATGCTGCCACAAACAACACGCAGGCATGCTGTCAGTACGCCGGGGACCGTGTTTTGACAACACGGAGATATACTGTCAATACCAGCAGCTGGGGGCACCACGGTACTGTAACAAACGCAAACGAGCAACAGAAGGCTGAGCACGTCTGATTATAGTTGTATGCTTATCCAGTACGCCTTCATTTTTGTATTCTTTTCATTAGAATTATGAAGTTTCAACGAAGCCAGCAGCTGAAAAACGAGTAAGTGAAAGACTGACATTAAAGATTGTAAATATCAAGCAACGCATCGTGTAAAAAAAAATCACGAGCAGTACACTTTCAGTGCCGTCGGCATGTCGGTGTGAGTCTCAGTACCAGGTCAAACACCGTGTTCTGAACGTGTTTTTGTGAAGCTAATTAGCCAATAATAACCATCAGACGGCGGGCGGCTCACCTGAGGAAGATGTGCTGCAGTGACTCGTCACCGGGAGAAGCCATCGTGAACACGGAGAAGAGAGACATGAAACGGGGATCGACCACATTCCGACCGCCGCCGGCTTTACCCATGGCGGCCACGTACCCTGGGGAAGGCCAGGTCGGGGTCAAAGCTTATCGTGATATTTATTTATGTGTGTTATTTTTCTTGTCATGTTAAGTTGCGTACAGTAATCTAAGAGAGGTGCTTTTATTTAATAATTGTATTCTTTTGCACCAATCTTATCATGATTATATGTCTTGTTTGTTTTACTTAACTCTAAAAAAACATGTTGTTGTTGTTGTTGTTGTTGTTGTTGTTGTTGTTGTTGTTGTCAAACGTGCCAGACATCAGAGGTCAAAGTCAACGATCGTCTGGCCGCGGTCAGACCGAGTCAGACAGACAGGTCAGATCGGGTCAGATAGAGGTCAGATGACCAGTGGACAGAGGTCAGGTCAGGTTAGGTCAGCGCCCAGTCAGACCATGGTCGGATACCGCAGCAGAGTTCACATCAGGTCCGCGGCCGGTCGGATCAAATGGCGTCATACAGCTGGGGCATTCCATGACAGATCGACCCAAAAATATCGAAATACACCCTATATCTCAGATTTCAATAAAACTGTATCTAAGAGGTTATCTGAGCCGTAGATTCAAGCTGTGACATTTTCAGTCTCGTCCGTCGAGCGGTTTTTGAGTTATAGCCTCAGGCATTATTCGATTTTGCTCAAACCTTTAATTTTCAGCGGGCGAATAGTCTCCATGTAGATAATGGGAGTAATATAATCCTGATATATCATTATAATCAATCATAAAACCATATAATCTATGATGTTGCTATAGCGATTTTTTTCGAAAATTCAATTTTTTGAAAATTTTCAATAACGTGATTTTAAAAGTAGAATCACGTCTTTTAAGCGAGGTGCCAGCGACAAAGTTAGTGATGGTTTTTTGGGTCCCTTGTCAGCGGAGTTGGAAACTTAAGATGATAGGGTAGAGTCACGAGGATGCCATCGATAGCGAATAAATTGGAGATAAGAACTTTTATCTTCCATAACATAACCATAACCAATAAGACGTAATTACGGAAGTAAGAAGCCAAACTTGGCTTGATGGGTCCCGTTCCCCATACGAAGCTTGGGTACAAGTTCCTGGACATTCAGTCAGGAATAATTGAAAACTGCCGGACGCCCTCCCAGGTGGACATCCAGCACGTGGACTTGAACTGGTTTCAATTGGGATGTAGGCTAGGATCCACCGTCGAGGGAGAAGCGTTCCAGTTCGTCTCCTCTGACTCTACACACCAACAAGCAGTTGTCTTCGACACCTACCCTCGATTTGGCCAAGTTCCTTGTTCAATTTTTATCCCACTGGGTCCTTCTGTCCTTGAAATGCCGTGCGTGAGAAGAATTCTTCTCTTCGGTTTGCAGGTCCCAGCTCAGAAGTGCATGAATGTGGAATGTTCTGAATCATATCTCCCGCTAAACGCTGCTTCTGTATCATGCGAGGGCAGGTTCCAGCAGTTTGAGACGCCGGGGTACGGTTCTGCCCTCTCAAATCTTCCTGGGATGAGAGTCGCGTAGCGCACGAGCGAGAGCGAGCGACTACCAGCGTGTCGAAACTAGCCTTTCTGATCAAGCTTTTGTTAATATGGCCCAGACTGAAAGCCGTACTCAAGTGGGGTCTGACCAGCGTCCCTTGAACAGCAGGGAAGTGTAAACTTCACCTGTCGGGCTTGGGATGACCCTGCGTTCATCAGTCCAATATCTGCGTATGCTTTTAGCTGCTTCTTTCTAAGGCCTGCACTTGCCTTCGGAACTTGAGGTCAGTGTCAATATGGATTGCCCACACGTCCTTTCCTCTGAACAGGACGTCCCAAAGTGGGAACTCCCCCAGCGAGTAGTTGTTTCAGGGTGTCTGACCTTCCAATATTTCTGAATTCGTCAGCGACACTATACTCAGCCATTAGAAATGAGCAGCAGCAGAATCCAAGCCAAGGATGTGACAGAGAGGAGCGTAAGATCGAGCATGAGAGCCGCAATCAGCGTGTCTTCCCTCTTTGCCACATTCCGGTAATCTACATTGGTGTCAGTCAGCTGAATAATTTTGGAAACTGAGCTGCTCACATGCCTGGCATATTTCGTTGAATTCGAATTTGGCTTTCTTCTTAATTGTAACAAGGAAAAAACAGCCGCGGCATCAGGACCATGAGATAACGGGACCCTTTGAGGGAACAATCCGAACTTGTGACTGTGACTCACGGCGAGCACTACTGCCCTCAGTTCGGACCGACAGTACCTGCTACCTGTCGATCTGTCAGGAAGGAAAATATTTCTCTAAATATATTTAAATTTAATAATTTTGAAGAAAATTCCAGAAAAAATAATAGGTTCACCCGAGCATACGTATTTAATAAATACATCTTTTGCAACGTAGAGTGTGTTGTAGAGTCTTTACATTGAAATACAGCATTATATTTCCTCATCGAGCTGCATTTTTATTGAAAAAATGAATTACAATTAAAAAATAAAACGATGAACCCCATGCAGGTTGCTCCCTTGTCACGTGACTTGAGGGTCACGCCCGGTTGCAGCACACACTCGGAGTCTCGCAAACATAACAACTCTATTATATCTCTTAGTTTGAGTGAAAATAATTTTGGGGGTTTATCTGGGTCCGTATGCTTTCCAACGCTGACTTAAACTTGCTGCCTCTCCTGTGACTCTGATTGAATCTGTTTTTTCAAGTTTTCTGGGCTATCTGGGCCCGTTTATCTTCACGGCTGTGTAAATTTGGTCATGTTATGTATCATCAAATGCAGCTCGATGAGGGCAATAATATCAATGCTCGTCTTCAACTTAAGCTCTCCAAACACACTTACGTGCAATATGATATTATAAAATACGTGCTGGGCATTAGGCATTCGTTCGGGTTGTTGCGTTGAAACTCTCTGATTTTTCAGTGTACACAATCTCCATTCTAAAATAATTATGATTCATATAAACTATTATATTCATCAACACATCATCATCACACATGTATGATTAATGTGAAGAGTAAACATTAGGTTTTTTGAAATATTCCAAAAATTTTTGAATTTTGAAACGCAATTTTAAGTAAAATGAATGATTTTTTGTAACCTTAGGATCAAGGAGCAGCCTGCCAGGGGTCATGTTATGCAATCATATTAATACGCTCAGTCGAGGCAAATATAGTGCTGTTCAGTTACTGTTTTCTCTACAGCACTTTTAACGTGCAAAGTAATTATCAAATACGTGCTGGGTGACCATTAATTTTTTTTTCCAAATTCAAAAAATATGAATAACAAATATTGTAAGAGAATAAACCTATCCAGTATTTTTATCATTGCGTAGGCCTTCAATACATTGAAAGAATCATGCTGGGAAAGGAAAAAACGTCCATGTATCTTCATTAGTGGCCACATTACAATAAACGTTTATTTTACATCTACAACATACACGTCAACAAATTCCAAAATTTGGAATTTTCCTAAAAAACGTACTCCTCATCAACATAACATATATATAATAGGCTAATATGATTATTCTATGTGCAATCATAAGGAGGGGTTGTTGAATGAGTCCATAAATAATTATATGTAGACAAAAATAATCAAGCCCTGGAGAGAGGAATGAAAGGTTTGAGCAACAATCGAATAATGCCTGGAGCTATAACTCGAAAACCATTTGACGGATGGTGCTGACAATTTCACAGCGTGAATCAACGGCCCAGATAACGACATCAACGCAGTTTAATCGAAATCTGAGATGTAGGGTGCTATGGCTTGGTCGATCTGTCATGGAATGCCCCAGCTGCTCCAGACAGGGCCGCGGGGTCCAGCTGCTGCAGTCCTACACCCCCCGTACATACTCAGATCACATCGATAGTACCAATCAGCGTCCGATCAATTACACACACAACACACGGCCGGCTGCATTATACCGTCCGTGGTCAGAGCTGGCGGACCAGCTTTGAACGGCAGAGCTGGTCCGGCCCGAGCCAGCCGACCTGCACAGTCATAGCTATAGGGTCTTCTCAGATGACGTCACTGGCCGTCATTTTTTGAGGATTTGGGCCCACGAAAGTCGCGGCTCACAAAATACAAATTACGTCAAATAAGTATTGGGATTCACGTGATTGTGCAAGGCAACGTTGATTGATTTATAGTCGTGAAAATTGAAGGTAAACCGTGTGAAAAGGTGCGATTCCGCTCCTGTGGTCCTTCAATATATAATCGTTTCTACAATTAACACCCGTCAGTAAACGCCAATTCACGATGGATTGCATGAAGTTTTGTCGGCATGATCCATCGACCCATGAACCAATCATCTTGGCGGTGTTCTAAGTTCAGTCATAGAAATCTCATAGTAGGTAACTTGTTTCAGTAATGTACCTTACCCTACGAGAGTAACTTTCTTTATCCAAGTCGCAGATCCAGGGGGTGGCGCAGGGACCTCGGCTCTCTCCCCGGCCAGAAGCAAGAAAGGGCGCCCCGCGGACCTGTCCCCGTCGCCGACGCCCGGCGATGGGCGTAAGGATGGACGGTAAACACGGAGATAATAAAAATTGAGCGCTCAGCGTCCCTGTTTTGAAGTACAGCTCACCCCTCAGACCAATTAAAGCACTCTATCCTAGTTCAATTTTTGCCCGCCTTGATTGTTGGAGCCAAGCGTCCCCCACATTCTGCCTGCGGCTCAACATTCCCTTAAACACAATATATCATAGGAGATCCGCCCGAGTGAATTTTGTTTTATTAGTCCATCAGTTGGTTCCTTGAGTATATGAGCTAGTGCTGAATAGGAAGTGCCGGCAACATTCCAGTAATGAATGTACTGACAAGGATGGCCAAAAGCTCAGCTAGTCAGTCCTGGAGCCGACTCACCTCAGGTGCGCCTACATTCGTAACGGCGATGTCCCCAAAAATGAGCGATAGATATTTTATCTTATGATATCTTAGGTCTCTGGCCTGCCTTATATCTTTTCCCATAGGACCACAAAAATAGCATCCTAGGCAACATGCCTCCAGGCATGTAGTAAAAAAGATTTAATTTAATCTTTTTTCCCCCTAGTGGAACATTGCTCTTGATATGGTTACAATTACCTCCAAATAGCATAAAATGTGCCAAAGTTCACCCAAAGCAGGCAGGCGTTGCACACGAACCAATGCTGACCACCCCGCCGCTGGGAAACAGTAATGGCACCCCCTCACCGAGTCCTCAAAAAATGGCCGCCGCGAAAGGTCCGTGACGTCAGTGAGAAGACCCTATACAGCTATGACTGTGCAGGTCCTCACGTCATAGCTAGCTACACAGTTCCTCGCCACCTACCGATGTCCTTGAGGAACTTCCAGTTGAGGTCCTTGCCGCGGTCGTAGAGCCCTCCCTTCTCCAGAAGCAGCTTCAGCAGGGCGACAGCCTGCTGTGTGCCATACTCGTCTACCTGTAACGCACACACAGGCGGTAACCCATCTCTCAGTAATGCCGACGTGCGACTGATGGGGCTGATTGGTGAACAGGCAGGTTGTGATCTGGCTCTCAAGTCACGACTCGCGAGTGTCAGGTGTTACGAGTCCGCTTAGGAGAGCAATGTGTTCTCTTGGAATAAATTTCACACTTTCATGTCAAAACAAACAAACTTGCGAATCAAAGTAGAAGAACGCTGGGGCCAGGCAAATGCTAGCTAAAGTCCTAAGTCTTCAGGAAAACGCGTAATCGATATGTAGATTATGGAGGATACGGTGTGCAAAAGCGGCCCTCAGAGTGAGAGCGGAGAGGAAACCTGCCGGCGCATACTCTGGGCATGTTCATGTCGTCGATGAAGACCACCAGTCGTTTTCCGGACGGCGGACCGAACGAGTCCTTGGTCCTCTTCTCTACATTGCTCTCCAGATTACGCTGGACATCCATCGAGGTGGTTCGAGACGAAAAGTTCATACACAGCAGCACCTGAGGCAGAATGGAACGACTGGTCTACAGCGAAACGGACTGAAGGTAGCGGCGTTTTAATAGCACTCAAATCTGCAATCGGAAGGAGCACTGTTGAACTTGAATGGTCGACTCCATCTTGTAGATGCATGATCATGTATGATCGTCTTGTTTGAGTTAAATGAACAGTTAACTGTTGAAACACACTCTTTATTTTAACTGATCACAATAATAACTAGCCTCGAGGACGCTAGCTGATAACTTGACAACGCTTCTAAGCGAGCCGAGCTGTCACGAAATGTGATCGAATCCCAAGCATGTGTGGTTAAAAAAAAGAATACCAGAGTCGTTTTAATATTTTTAATGTAAAATTTATGACAACTTCTTTATTTGACCAATTGTAATTCAAAGCTCATTTACCTATTGCCTTTCATGTTTTACAAATACACAAATATGAAATACAAATGCATTATTAAAACATACAATTTTCAACCAAGTTAGGTTTGTTTTGGTGCAGCCATGAGTCATGACCAGATTGACCCTCCCCATGGGCCTGCTAATAGTGACTCAGCATCATCAGCTCACATTGACTGACGAGTCCAGCGATCGCAGGTAGGTGCTGGTGGTGGCCGTTTTGCTGGTGCCTGATTCTCCCACCAGCACGACCGGCTTCTTCACCTGAACCGCAAAACAAACACACACGCAGTCGTTATCCAGTTAATGACGGTGATATTCCGATGCATTGGTAGTACACAATATTTGGCAGAGCATGACAACGCGACACCCGATGAGCTCGAGTCGTGAAACCGGAATGTCCAAGCGAGACACGAACAATTACTGTCGAGGAAGCGCACATAGGTCCCGTCCTCAAGGAGGTCCGTGGTCACGGAGACATTAATAGAATGACATGTAGGTCAACCACTCTAGACAGACAGTCAGGAAGATCTGAAGCAGGGTCGGTCATCAACCTTCTCGGCCACTAATGCAGCCAGGCCGGCAGATGCAGCTGATCGTACCTTCTCGGTCATGAGACTCAGTAGCCAGGTGGTGCGGACCGTGTCCACGGTGGGCACCAGGATGTCATTGAACTTGACAGCCGGGTCGTGCACGTACTCTGGCACCTTGTCCCGCCAGGGCACCCAGACGCCGTCGGCCACGTCCCAGAAGTAGTCGAACAGCGTGGGCTCGGTGGTCGGCCACTCGTCTGACGGCGGCAAGGCACGGTCAGGCGTACCGAGCTTTCGCATGACAATAAGCAAGGTAAAAACTTATCGTAGCATTAATTTTACTCGTCGTTTACATTTCCTCCACTCCAAACACATTGTTAATCAGCCTACCTGCTATCGGTGACCGCCCAGGCTGCTCCGTTCCGCAGTCTGTACAGAGACGTGTACACCCACCTGCCTTGGCGCGTCGTGCACCTCCGTCCTCCAGTCCCGGTATGCCACCACAGTTGCTCATCAGGTCATTGAAGCGGATCCGGTCCGCGTCCTCCAGGCCGGCGCCGAGAGACCAGTACAGCGACTGGAGGAACACCGGCTCCAGCTGGTCCTCCTCACACGGCTGTCCGGTGCCGACTAGAGCATCGAACATGCTGGCCAACTGGTGCACCTGGTGTACCACACGGGGACAGTCAGTGTACCGTGGTCAGATTAAGCCATCTACCAAGACAGGCCGGCTCACGGGTTCTGACTGGGTCTGACCATACTGTGTGCGTACCGACCAGCGCGGCGATAGCTGACCACACCAGTAAGAACCGGAGAGCGAACATCCAGAAGACCAGACAGAACCTATCAATGTCCGCTAAGTAACCAAACGACGTAGTTCCACGTCATTTACAAGCACCTACATCCTACACATACCACAGCACAATATATTCCACCTTCACTCACACATATATACTCCACCAGCTCCGCCCTGCATACCATGTTGAGGTTGGTGAGAGGCACGATGGTCTTGAGCCTGGTCTCCTGCCGTCCGTCCACCAGTCCCTCCAGGATCAGGTCCAGCCCGGGCGGCACGTACTTATCAAACAGCGTGTTCAACTCCTGCAGCTCACTGGCCGGACGGCCTGCCGGAACAAAGACGGGCATCTCACTACGCTGCGGCTGGCTGGCTGCAGCAGCAGTGCACCGGCTACACCGTACCGAGTGAAACGATTAACGAACGCCTCGGCTGCCGTTGGTCCACCGCCCAGTGAACGAATCTCAGCCCCGCCCTCCAGCTGCTAGAACAGCAGCTGGCTGCATATATGGCAATATACATCAACGAATGACACTTTTCAGATAAACCACAACAAAATATCGCCAGAAGCTCACGACTCGTTACAGCTTCTGTGCTGTCACGACCCTGCATCTTCAGCTGCTGTAGCTGGTGGTCTAATATGTTGATTGAGCTGCTGTACTCGTTACTCACTGGTCATCCAGCGGTCCCAGAACGGTCTGTAGCCGAGGTCCTTAGGGTCGACATACACCATACCGCAGCGGGACACGGTGGCGGGAGAGGCGTACTGCAGATCCCCCACCTGTCACCACAGGTCAGACACAGCCGTCACATCCGACACACCCGACAGTGGGTCAACATAGGCCGACATACACCATACCGCAGCGGGACACGGTGGCGGGAGAGGCGTACTGCAGATCCCCCACCTGTCACCCCACCAGACACAGCCGTCACATCCGACACACCCGACAGTGGGTCAACATAGGCCGACATACACCATACCGCAGCCGGGACACGGTGGCTGGAGCTGAGGGGCGTTCTGCAGTCCCCCTGTCACCAGACCCCGGCACCGGTTGGTTAATGCCTCGCTCATAGAAAATATACCGCTCACACTACTGATTTGCTTACAGACATGCATAACTGTTGGTTCACTTAAGTGATTTAGATAACTGCAACACATAGTTAAAAATAAATTACCTGCAAGACAAAAAAAAAAAAAAAAAAAATACCAAAGAAGTTCTTTGCATCTTCTGGAGCCGTTCACAACTTGGCCAGTTTCAAGCTGCAATGGAAATTCAAGATACCGGAAGAAATTGTAGTATTTCATGAAACAGATTAATAAATCACGCCTTATCAGTCCTAAAAACTTAATCAAGTCAACAAATCATCAGAAGAGCGTTGTGCAAACTTTGGCATTCAGCAGAGCACGCACCCGGACAGAGCCTGATGGCCCGTAAGCCAGCTTGCTCTTACCTGCGAACAGGAGAGCCGTCAGTGTTTCTGCAGACGCATCCGCTCTCCGTTAGCCAGCGTGAGCAGCTTGTTGTCGTCCATCACAGAGTTCATGTTCTCTACCCAGAGCGCGTCCACGTCGCCGTCAAACAGCACATACCTGTATACCACACCATCGTGACGTCACGGACGAAACATTGGCCTCAGTCAGTGTCCCGTGGACCGTTAGCTCCCGTGTCATTATCGGATGTTCAGGAAAACGTTTCAATTATATAACATATGTCACCAGAAAAAGCACATGCGTGTGTACGCAGAGCTGACACTGTCAGTCTCGAACCAAACCGAAAAGCGACAGCAGCTAAGTACGGACATTTCCGTGACGGTACTGACCGCAGCTCGGATTTCTCGGTGGGCTTGTTGATCTCTCTGAATATGTTGGAGAGCAGGCCGTCAGTCCAGTCGCGGGTGACCGGGTCCAGCACACCGTACAGCTCCAGCACAGAGCACGCCTGGTGGATTGGAGGAGCAGGACCGTCAGTCCAGTCGCGAGTGACCGGGTCCAGCACACCGTACAGCTCCAGCACAGAGCACGCCTGGTGGATTGGAGAGCATTAGAGTACCGATCAAGCTCTAAAAAAAGTCAGTCTCACCCGGTAACAGTGATACTTTTGCGTTGATGGCGTATATTTTCGTGGCGTAGCGTACCTTGGCGTTGACGGTGTGTATTTTCGTTGGGAATCCCATGAGCGTCTGGGCATCCCTGAGTGTTTTGATGATGACCGACTTGCCGCCGCCGGTCGGGCCGATCACCATGGTCGTGTGCCGGGTCTTCATGATCTCGTACATCTGGATCACCTTCTCCGTCTTCTCGGAAGGGAAAGCACGGCGGTTAAAGCTACCGGGGGTATAACAGAGCCAAACGCTGCGACATTACAACAAGATGATGGCCTCTGCCATCCAGAGTACACCAAGCTATACCCAGTTGCATTGAAACACACCTCGCAATGAAGAGTGTACCCAGCACAAGCGATTTGCGGAAACATTCAGAATGGAAGTCAAGGAAGCCATTTCTCAATTTGTGCCCACTAGCAGTGCACCGACGGACCTGTTTGGGCAGATTGGTGTAGTTTTTGTTTTCGATAGCCTTGTCGACGGCGGTACTGAGCTTTTCGTCCGTCTCCTGGGGACACTCGACGCCGGGAAAACAGGTCGTTCAGCAGCCCCAGGAACAGCGGGGCGTCCTCGTAGGTGAAGCGGGCAAAGTTCATGTCCCTGCCGACATACGTTCCGATCGGAACACACGAGCGTTAGCAAGAGATCAGTCGTCTAACAGCTGCAGTGGTGGAATTACACAGATACAGAGAAAAGGCGACCTCACAACGAAATCGGGAGAGAGCGCAATGGGGTGTGGTCTCCCCATCTGTCACAAATGTGGGGCGAGAGTAGATACCGGACAGCTAGCTGTTGACAGAAGTAAACGCGAGTACGTACAGTATGTATGTTCAGTGGGCGGATACAGTAGGCGGATACATTTCATCAATAGCATATGCATTATATCATATATTATTTTGATTGGGGAAATAAAGAAAGCAGCCAGGATAGACGGACACGTGACATCAAGCATAGTAACTCAGTCAGTCGGAAAACAGCATCAGCCGCACAATATCAACAGCCAAGTAAATATGATCACAGACTAGCGTCACTTCACTGCGTGAATGTGTGGAGACGCTGAGTTCTCACTTGAGCGACTTCATCAGAATCATGTCCTCGGGCATGTCCTGGGTGATTCGCTTCAGTTCTCCGGCGCGCACGAGCACAGCCTTGATGTTACGCAGGCCGAAGTCGTAGTGGTGCTGCTTGGACAGCTGCTCCTGCGACAGCCTATACAGCACAGTCATCTTCTTCGCGAGCGTCTGTCAAAGACAACGAAATAGATACACACACTGTCAGGACTGAGGCAGTGTTGCGCACGGAAAATATATCTGAAGAACGTTTACGTCGATTCTTCTATTTGTATGCCAAAACAACGCAACGCTGGACCAGGTGTTAAAACACACCGTCTGATTCCACTCCACGTCATCGCCTCAAACGTAATGAATACCTACCGTCACTCGGTCGCAGGCTGCGAGAGCGTGACCACGGGTGACGTGAGACTGATCTGTGACAGACACTGCCGGCGACCGCTGCAGGTTAACCTACTGACCTTGGCCTGAAGGAAGCCCTCAGAGAAGAGCATGATGAGGCAGATCATCTGCAGGTCAGAACGATGCACACCACCGGCCGGAACAGCGCCTTCACCGACTCGGGCAGCTCGGTACGGCCGGCGTATCCGGGGTTCATCGTGATGAACATGCCAACCTTGGGGTCCATCACGATCTCCTGGCCCTCGAACTGACAGAGATCAGGACAGGGAGGTTAACTAGATGCACAGAACAACCGTGCTAGTTGCAGTATCACAAGAAAACATATTACCACATCACGATTTGACACCACCTGCATAGACAAAAAAAGAAATGCCACCAAATAGCAAACCGTTTGAGCTGCTCACATGAAATGTGGCGAGTTTCTTGACGAGCGCGTTTCGGATGGTCTGAAGCTGGGTAGATATGACTGAGATGACCGAGATCTCGATACGGTTAAACTCGTCAAAGCAGCCCCAGGCTCCACTCTGGCAGAGGCCTGGATGGCAGCAGCAGAGCACGTCAGCTGCAGTTCAGCACCAGATCAGAGCATTATCAGGGCAACAATATATGATAGTGACAGACAGCTCCCGGTGTATTGGATAAATTTGCATATTCGAACCAAATATGTGCACTACGCCCGTCGCTTAGAACCAAGAATGAACATAAAATTAAGTCTTTAAAATGTGTGTATTGTGCGAATCAGTTTACATTCTAGGAGTGATGTGTTTAAAGAGAATTACAACTCCGTCAAGCGTATCGAATTAAGCGGATGGGCTTGAACACCCATCTGTGCATATTATATTACCGGAGAAGATTTTGCCGACGGCCCTGAAGTCCATGCCCTCTCCGCAGTTGGTGACCATGCAGAGCAGGCCGAGCGCCTTGGCCAGATCCTTGGTCGTCTCCGTTTTACCCGTTCCGGCGGGACCTGACAACATTGTCACCGGCAATAACGTTCAGACAAGCTCACTCATCTGCGCATTCCGTCTAATTGAGCCATGTCACGGAATCGCAGGCTCACACAGCCTAAGTGACCGGAATATAAACTGGCACATCCGATACTGACGACTGCGAAATTAGGCCCATTTCACCAAAACTTAAAACCAAAAACTTTAAACTGGCCCATTTCAGTACTCTCCGAATCATCACATTCATGCCTTGAAATATTCCAAGGGAGCCTGCATGTACAATGCAATTGCACATACATACATACAGCAGCTACATACGTATCTTTTGTTATTATTTAATCATTCCCAGATAGCTTACGTCCTGCCGGGACACCTGCCCAAGGTTCATAGACAGCGCCTGTGTGATGGTGAGGTAGATGCGGTCCCGTCCCGTCCCTATCTGCCGGAGCGCCGCCCAGGTTCATAGACAGCGCCTGTGTGATGGTCAGTAAGATACGGTCCCACCCGTCCTACTGCCGAGCGCCGCACAGGTTTTCAATAGAACAGCGCCTGTGGGATGGTCAGGTTAGATGCGGTCCACCCGTCTACCTGCCGGAGCGCGGCCAGGTGTCATAGACAGCGCCTGTGTTGACGGTCGTTAGATGCGGTCCGCACCGCGTCCTACCTGCCGGATGGCGCCCAGGTTCATAGACAGCGGCCTGTTTGTGATGCCAGGTGATGCCGGTCCCACGTCCCTATGCCGAGCGCGCAGTGTTCATAGCAGCGCCTGTTGTGATGGTCAGGTAGATCCCGGTCCCAGTCCGCCGTCTACTGCGGGGACCGCCAGGTTCTAGACAGCGCCTGTGTGATGGTGAGGTAGATGCGGTCCGGTCAGGCGAGCGTGTCACGAGCCTGTCCGTTCAGACCATGTACTCGTCGTAGTGAACCGGCTGAACGACACAGCCGGCGTGAGAGGACGAGTCGACCGCAAGAACACTAAGGTAACAGCCGGCCTTTCGCCCGCCGGCGGTGGGTGCAATGTCGGTCGTCGGTGGAATTCAGAGACCATGCGATGGACTTAACATGTGCATCAAGCTATGCTAGGTCGTTGGTTGTTAGGTGCCTGGCTGATGCGAGCGTCGCCGAGCTTCTAGACAATGGAGTCATACATTATCGAATGTAATCATGAGCATTCAACGATTTCGATACGCTGAGAAGGTACGAAGAGTGCAAATACTGCAAAGAGAGACAATTGGAAACAATTGACTTCGATGATTGCTTGTCATAATAATTAGCTACAACAGACCATATTTTCATTTGTTCGTCAACCTCAGCGCTCTTACCGGTACACTGCTGCACCACCAGACTGTCTGGCTCGCGCATCCAATAGAAGCGCAGCTGGCTCTCCCATTCGAACTCGGTCTGATCCAGGATACTGTCCCTCACAAACGCGTCTATTATATCCCTGCAAAGACATAACAAGCATAATTAACTACCAGTAGCCTCAAATCAATCGTAAACATCTACAGAGTCAGCAGCTCCTTATATATCTTATTGTAAACTGCAGGGACTAACCTAACCTTCTTTGCTAGAGACTGACCTCACTGAAAGTTAGTTCCTCGAAACTAATGCAAGGACATTAATTACTATATTTTGTTCAGCAGTTTAGGCAATTAATATGAGCTCTCAACCGTCCATATCACATTTCACGACCTACCGACGTTAGCGGCGTGATGTCAGTGCCGACTCCCTGGCGTGCACGTCATGATGAGCACGAGTGTTGATCTTTCTTGCTCTCGTTGGGCGTCAGTCAGTAGCGACTCACTGGCGTGACGTCTATGAATGAGCACTGTGTTGTCTTTTTCCTCTCGTTGGGGTCAGGTCAGTGGCGACTCACTGGCGTGGCAGTTATGATGAGCACGCGTTGTTGATTTTTTCTCTCGTTCGGGGCTCAAGTAGTGCGCACTATCAGCAAGCTCGTCCAGCTGTTTGTTCAGCGTGGTCAGGTAATCCTTCATGGCTCGCTTGTTACCCTGGCAGAATACATATTCCAACAACAGTCAATCAAGCTCAAAAGGATCCACTGGAGTAAAATAGCAACAGAGTGCCTTTAACAAATGGAATAACAGCGTAATACAACAGCACACGGAAAACAAAGGTATTGGAAGCTTTCGAGGACTACAAGCCCGAAAGCTTTCTATACACACATTTACCATGTTGTAATAATCCTGGAGAGAAGCGCACCGACATTGTGGCAAACGTTCGTACCTTTTTCACCAGTCTGAACACCTCCTCGACCTCAGCCGTCCACCAGACCTGATTGGCCGCCAGACAGACCATACCCTGGTAGTCCAGCATCCACTGAGCCCTGCTCAGTGATTACATACGTCAGCAGTCCGCACCGTCAGCTTAGCACAGCTGACGAATTCAAATAAAATATAACAGTGTGCGGTTGCCCCAACGTATACTACAAAACACTGAGATACGACTCGTAAATGTTGAATGCAACCAAAGGTAGCAAAAATCCCACTCAGATCCTGCATTTGTTTCACAACACCGATATTTGGCAATGTAATGGCAAACTCCAATACAAAGCTGCTGAAAATCCAACAAAGTTTGCAAAACTCGCTGGCGTTCAAGCGTCTCAAAATAGTCAAACCGCACAAGGTGCACAAACCTTGTCTTGTTCGTTTTCGCATACTCGTAGATCGCCTTCTTGGTAAGAAACCGATTGGTTCGCCACATCTCCGCCATCACGGCATTCATCCAGTCTTCCACGCGACCGTCCACCACCTGATATTAAAGAAAATGCAACATTTATAGATTATTTTGACAGCTGGTCAGTTCAGGACTGCTAATATGTTTTGGTGAATGGCTCCTTCAACATCTCTTTCGAATGCTCCACGAATTGTTAATGTTCTCAGTAAAATATTACCGGAAGGGTAGCCACACACCGTATTCACCAGGAATATCTCGCCACCATCAGCGGCCTGGTACGACGGCTCACTGTATAGCCCCCATATACCATGCGGGCCGCCACGTGCACCTACCTGCGCCTCCCTGAACTCCATGACCTCTGCCTCGCCAGAGAGCATGGCCGACACCACCAGGTCGTCGTCCGCGTTCCTCACCATCCGCACCGACAGAATGTTGTCAAACATCTGCAAACACAAATACCACAGTTAATAGTCACACAGGCACACACACACGCACAGACATGTACACTCAATGATTGTCTGTGTACGCACACTGCACAGACATGCACACCATCACACATACATATACGTTTTCTCCTGATGTCCATTCACACCTACCGTAATCGTGCCTTTTTCATCCCTTCCCCACACTGAGCTCTTTACTGTCGTAGCTTGGTCACTGGTCAGCCATGCGACCCTTACCTTGATGATATGCTCCTGGATGCATTGAGGGTCGCTGTTTCCCAGAATGGAGAGCAGTTCGTCATCTGAGATGAAGAAGAAGCGAGGGAAGGCGTTCCGCTTGGCGTCCAGGTAGTCGGACAGCGCTTTCTGGCACTTCTCCAGCCCCTGAGAGACCGTCTCCAGGTCCAGTAACCGGTTCGGCACCAGACAGGCCGACTTGATCATCGGGACACGGTGCGTCTCGTTCATAATCTGCACAATGATAGAGTAGGACGTGTTAAACACGGCAGCCAGATACTCGGCCGTTCATATTCTACCGGCGGGTAGAACTCATATTCTACCGGCGGGCAGAATAGAACGAGTTAAAGCACAACGTACGGAGCGGCGAGTGGCATGAGTGGTGACAGCTATCAAGCCGTGTGCCAGCAAATCCAGCCTTTTGTACTTTGTTGTGTTTTGTGTGGCCATGAGCCGATGATGTATGCGCAACAAGTAGTTATCAGGATTCTGCTGATCAGCATGTATTTCACCGATCATTTCGTAGCTGGTTGGCCACTTACAGCATTTGCACCGGCATAGCATTACACAATCTCGAATCGTGTTTTATAATACAAAACTCAATTTCGCATATTTTCCACGTCCCAGCGATCCGGCCGTTGCCGACCTTTCTGTACGTGTTATTGATGGAGTCAAACTTGCGCGACTCCTCGGGCAGCTGCGAGCGGATGTCGGGCGACAGGTAGATAGCCTCCAGGTAGATCCACTTCCGCTGCACCACCAGCCAGATCTCCAGCACCTCGGCGATCACGGACAGCGTCTTCTCCCACGTCTGGATCTGAGGCAGGAACGGCCCGACAAACCTGCCAGTGGCCAATAACGGTCGTCAGACGTACTCAGACATGGGCGAAACACGACTGAAGCCGGGGCCAAACGCTCCGACCTGCGAGGACATGCTGGGAGCTAAATGTGCCGTCTTTAGGTCAGCACTGCACTGTTGCTAGACACAGAAGCGGCCGGCAGGGCGGGGGCGACCGGCAGGGCGAGGGCGGCCGGCAGGGCGAGGGCGGCCGGCAGGGCGGGGGCGGCCGGCAGGGTGGGGGCGGCCGGCAGGGCGGGGGCGGCCGGCAGCGGCGGGCGGCCGGCAGAGGCGGGGGCGCCGCAGCAGGGCGGCCGGCAGGGTGGGGGCGGCAGGCAGGGCGGGCGGCAGCAGGGCGGGGGCGGCCTGCAGGGTGGGGGCGGCCGGCAGGGCGGGGGCGGCCGGCGGGGCACAGTGGCACACCACATCTCACCGTGAGCCGCTCATGCTCTGCAGGTTCATGGTGCTGTCGTCCAGCGCCAGCAGCACCTCGTCCACAGCCGTCAGCACGAAGCCGCGCTCCTCTCCGTCCTTGATGTAGGACAGCACGGTGAACCGCATGGCGTCCCATTGCTGCCAAACACACGCCGCGGCAGCACATGGCCGTCAGACGCGGACGCATGAATACCAGACTATACAGTGATATACATTTAGACTCCGGGGACGCGAGCTGCACTCTGCCATGGAGTCATGGACTACCGTGTAAAAAGTCACACTTTTCCTTGCGTTTTACAACCCGGCTACCCTCGGAGCGAGGGCAATACGACCCTCTGAACGGGTTGAGCTACTCTCGGATCCCTCAAACACGGGTACGCAGACGCCGAGTAAGCGGGCCAAGTATTGATCGCGACCTGTTTTTTTTTTCAGCGATTATTTAGTGTTCCCGATGCTCGCGATAAAACAACGCGGTCTACACTCGCTGACTAAACCATATAATGCGACTAAAAACCCGAGCCGTGACTCGCGGTACCCTGATCAATTAGTGGCGAGGATAATTTATTAGCAGTCAAATTGTGTATCAGTGCCAGACACAATCAGGAGCTGCTAAGAATGAAATAATTAACGACACATGTTAGTTTCCATATCCTCATGGAAAAGGAAGGTTTCGAAACGGTCTCATTGTTTACGAAAATCAGAGCAGGACAGGTATTCAATAGAAAGCTCCTGCAATTACAGCAATACAACTGGAAGGAGCATGTCACGCATGAACAATAGAAAACGACTCCCCATACATTGCATAAATGATGAAGCGTATCTAAGTGTAAACGACTTTTCAAAGTTCAAACCAAGTCATCGTATATTGACCAGCACGCCTCTGTGCACCTATAAATAACATTGATGCGCGTCTGATTTTCTCAGACTGCGTACCTCAGCGACATCCTTGACGCCGGTCTCGATGCCCAGTTCCTTGATGGCGCCGCCGACTATATCGGAGATGACTTCGCTGTAGTTGCTGAGCTCCATGGCGAACAGGTTGGCCAGCGTGAACGTCTCCGGGTCCATCTCGAACTCCTTACCTGGAGAGGTCGGACAGCAGCGAGGGTCGGCAATATGCTCATCAGTAAATCACAAGCTAAATGAGCATAATGTGCTTTTCAATCAAGTTACGAAACAGAGCCCGAAGCATAATTCCTACATGCCCTGAAATGGTTTCATACCATGACCTTTTCAATCACATGGAGTGGAGCTGCAGTGACAACGGTTTGTGATCATTTCGCTTGTGACGTCAGACTATGTTCAATGCGTCAAACATTCTGTCTACGTATATCCATATTGGAGCGATTGTACGAGCCAGGCATATTATTAAGCAAACCTAACTCCAACACCAGCAACAGCAGCCGACCGAGTATTGCGACTGAGGTGGCCGGACGCGGGTCTATCTGACCTGTTTTCTTCATCAGCTCGCGCCAGTGTCGGTCGCGGATCGCCTCGTTCTTCAGATCGACAAACAGCGGCACGGACGACTTGAACTGCTTCATGTTCTCTTCCAGGTTCTTGCCGATGGTCAGCTGTCGCACGTCCTTCGGCAGCTTCTTGAACTGTCTGATGAAGGTCTCGATGTCGTCCGTCAACGTTTGGGCGTTCAAGTTGACCCACAGAGTCTGGGCCAGCTTTTCACGGGATTCCTGAAGACAGCATCGATCAGTTAATGGCTGCCTGCACCAAACACGCCTTCCATAACATGTTCAGAATGTATCGTCACAATCGCGCTGCATCGATATATAATATGACAATAGTTATATTGCAACTGCAGCATTTCGAGTACCACACGAAAAATCAGGGACATGTTCATGGGAGCCTGCCGTACCCTCTGTAATATATAGATGTCGTAGATGAGCCGCATGCCGGCCATGTCCTTATGTATGGAGTTCAGCTCCGGGTAGGCGGTGATGTCCAGGTCAAACAGCCGCTCCGACTGCACCAGCTCCTGCTGCCGCTCCACCAGCACCTCCAGCTCCTCCTCATAGCTCTGCAGCACATACAAGGATTACAGGCTCAAACTGATGGTTTCCCTGTCACGAATCCACGCTAACGTCAGCGGTCCAATAATAACTTAGAGCGCTATACATTAATGCGCGGACTGCAAGTCGTGATGTAAGCTTATTGTTTGTGATCATAGATCGAAAACACGACACAGGGCGTAGCTATCCTGTATAGTATAGCATATTTTCCAGTTCCAGGATGCTAAACGTGATTGTTCGAAATTTGAGAACAAATTTCAGTAATTGTTGATATCTGTTGTTGATATTTGTATTCAGTGGTGGTGCCTATTCATCTTCTGTTCTCCGACGTCGAACTGGTCGCCGACTGTGCCGGGTCCTTCAGAGTCGTACCGGGCGCGGAACTCGGCGATCTGCCCGTGGAACTCAGACACCTCGTCCTGAGTGATGACCGTGAACCTGCCGACGAGACAAACACAATGTGTAGAATGGTGCCGAAATACTCCATCAGACAACTTACGAACGCTTGTAATGAGATTGACAAGATCGGAGTCCTTCGAGTCGATCAACCTTGTAAAAAACACACGCAAACAATATAAAAACGAAAAGACGATGAGTGTATGTAGGGATTAATTTCCATTTACAACAAATCAAATAGTGAATGCGCCTATGCCATGACTCAATTACACGACACGGACGACCTACCACCAGCCGCAGCTGGCACACACGGGCTGCAGCTGCTGCTGGACTCACCGCTGTTTGACGGGTCCGAGCCGGGCGTTGGTGACCTTTGCTCGCAGCAGCAGCTCGTCCCAGAGTCGGCCGATGCCGGTGTGGGTCTCCACCTCTGTCTCCGGTACCTGGCAGCCAAAAGGTACGCGCTATCAAACGCGTCCCGGTCACATGGCCATAGTATCAGACAGATCGTCAAAGTACACCCGGGTACCTGGTCATAGTGAGGACTTTGGTCCTCTGATCATCAGATCGTACCTGGCCATGCATTCTGACGGGACGTCCGAGGTCTCCTAGCCCTCGACAACGTGACGATATGTCGCGCCTCCGCTGTGGCTTGTGACCAAGCTGCTCTGATGTCACAGTCACGTGCTGTGATGAGAGACGGCCCGAAAAGACGGCCAAATAAGGACTCCCGTACTCGCCAGACCGCAGGCGGCGCTGCTCGACTGACTGATCAAACACTGAATCTTCAGCAGGTGACTGTGAGGTGATAAGCAGCATAACAGCTGTGGCCGGCTCAGTCATTATAATCATTCGTTAAGGCAATGGTTTGGCGTAACGAATGCTGAGCAGGCCGGCAGGTTCTGCTCTCAGTTCTCACCTCTATACCGTGAACGCTGAGCATGCGGTACTGTTCGCAGATCTGCACCGTCTTCAGCTCCACGTCCAGAGACATGGCCTGCACATCGGCGATGGTAGCCAGTAGAAACTTGATGTCTTCCTGTGTGGCCGGACGCCGGCTCAGATCGTAGTGCTTGTCCTGTAACACAAACACCGCACAGCACGTCCGTCAGCAGGACGGCATACATACAGCTGCCGACTCTTCACTGGGAAACGTTCATGTTCTGAGTCGCTACACAGAATGCATGTTCTTAATTCAGTTACATTCATAATTGTGAAATACGGTAATGCAAGTCATACTATATGTATGTACAGTAAAGTGAAGCCTTGACGCTTGTCTCCGTAGGCATTACCAAGCGCCGAGTACTCGCCTCGAACAGCTCGCACAGGTCGTCCAGCGCCTGTTTGGCGAGGCCGTGCAGCAGTTCACCTAG
Organism: Semibalanus balanoides; assembly: GCA_014673585.1. Lineage (NCBI taxonomy): Eukaryota > Metazoa > Arthropoda > Thecostraca > Balanomorpha > Balanidae > Semibalanus > Semibalanus balanoides. Next base: position 11,508 of record VOPJ01012001.1, on the reverse strand, counting down.
GGTGTCGATCCAGCCCTGGACGTGACCCTTGACCGCCGAGGTCAGGTCACCCACCCTCAGCCTGAAAACGGAAAACAATGTTGGAACAGCTGCTAGTGGTGTTAAGATTTAGAAGCAATCTTCAACTTCACAGATCTGACCGATGAGCTACTAGTGTATTTTAGGGAGAGAACATTGGTCTGATCCAGTCCACGGAAGAACTCAGTTTTGGCGGAGGATTATGACATAACTTTTATCGTTTTATAATTCGTCCAGCGGTAAATCTTGTTTACAGTTTTACTTCAGAACATGTCATTGGGACCTGTAAACCATAGAAACTTTGCTATGTTTTCATTCTTAACTGAACGAGCCGGTCGAAGCGATCACGGTTGCATGGAGCGGCCATTATTGATGCTCTGCAGCGTCCATTTTGACCGGACGTGGTGGCAGACATCCTCATGATTTGCGATAAGAAAGCAACTTGTCGTCCACGCACAGCGACGCTGGCGCGACACAAACTTCTCACACGTCTGCTGCTTGTCGTACTTCCACAGGTTACGGTAGCGACGCCACCTGCAGAAGTGACACAGACAGGCCGGTGCAGCGATACGGCAACAAAGGTGGAAACCGATCGACACTATGCTACGGGTAACAGTGTTTCGTTCATGCTGTGGAAACAACACGCATAGCGTATTGATTAGATCGATAGCGTCCGAGAAGTTATAATCTTGCATTTTTTTAACGCGTATCATATGACTATGCTCTTTCTTCATAAAACAACGATATTTAAAAAATCCGTAATTTCATGGTACTTTGCATCCATTTTACTCCAGACGCACACACACAACGGATAGTGCCCGATGCATAGATATACTGCACCGCAGCACACGGCTGCGTAGGTAGGCTACACCGCACGGCACCTCGCACTTAGATGCGCTTCACCTCAACAAGCCAGCGTTAGGTCGTTGGTGGCAGGCTTTTGATGGCCGCGGGACGACTGTCGTCATTTAAACACACCAATTCGGTAATAAATGCCATCATCCACCAAACAACATCAATTATCTGCATCACATATACCCTGTGGGTCATGACAAGCTTTGTATATCAATAATCAAACACTGAATGGAGGGGGGGGGGGGAGACACCACCGACCGGTCAGTATGTATATCTCGTGGCTCACTCACATCTGGATGCACTTCTGGACGCGGACCAGCAGGTTCTGCACCGTGTTCTGGACCTCCATCACGAGGTCGATGACCTGCGGGTCGCAGCTGATGTCCTGGAAGAAGCTGTAGACGAACGCGTCGTTCGAGTTGTCGCCCATCTTGATGGCCGGGCAATCAGGCAGGAGCCACGCTGCAAGCACAAAGTGCTTCGTACTGAAAGGGAAATTGATTAGTGGTGAGTTTGCAATATTTGGGTTGTTTAAAGTCAAAGTGTAAAGTCACATAAATGTTATCATTAACTGACTGCTTGGCAGAATTGTAAGACTTGGCAAGTAGTCCTATGCGAATTAAGCTAGTGTCAATCGAGCCAACCGGATTAATGGTTTCTGATGTGTAGGACTACAGCGATGAATATAACGCAATAATAAATACATATGAGTTGACCAATAATTTAATGAAATAGTTCTCGTCTCAAATACTGCCTAAAACATCTAAGCACTTTTAATGCTATTCTATAAAAAGGAACAGGGCGTAACTTCTCCAAAAAAAGTTGAAAGGGAGAAGGGGGCTGAGCTGGGAAAATTGCTTGAGTCCATCAAAATCACAAAAACAGATTTTCCTCGTCCAAGTTGGGGGGGGGGGGAAGGCTGAAGTCCCCTCCAACTGAAAAGGAAACTACACCCGTATAAATGAATGCATATCAATGGAATGGCCAACAGTAGGAGCACAACGCGGCGTGTAATAGAGAGCACTCACGATTCGATGCAGTCCCGGACCGAGTTCATGATCATCTTGTAGATGTCGTTGGTGAGCGGGCTGACGATCACGTCCGGCGTCGCCAGTAGCATGTTCACCACGAACAGCGGGGTGTCACCGTTCAACTGCGTCAGGAACTGGCGCAGGTTGAACAGGATCAGACTGAAATGGACAGGTTCCACAGGATCAGACTGAAACGGTCACCAGCGTCAGGATCAGTCTAAAACGGTCAGAGGCTTCAAGATCAGACTGAAACGGTCAGAGACGTCAGGAGATGCTACAGGAGCCACATAATTACACTAAAGCTATCATTGGACAATGACGCGGGTTCTATAGAACCATACGGAAATAATCCGTGGCGTCAGGATCAGATGGAAACGTTCTATAAGCAGAGTCTAGAAACCAAAGCGGCTGAATCGCCACGAATAAGCAACAGACCCAGAGAACCGCGCCGGTCTGTGCCTCGGCTTACTTGGTGCAGGCGACGAAACACTGCCGCTCCCAGTGCGTGTAGTACTTGTAGAGCCGCGGGTTTCGGCCCGTGTTGGTGTGCACCACCAGGCCCTCGACTTTGATCAGCTGCGGCCCGATGCTCTGGTACTTCCTGGCCAAACGGTCAATATCGTGTGCCCGCCGCTGCTCCACACAGCTGAAGTACTCCTGCGGTACACAGGTAGAGAGGTACGCCACAGACAGGTACAGAGGACGTCCTGTCATGTGCAGGCTGGGCAGGTAACCCGCCAGAAAGAAGGTGGCACAGCTTCCGGTAAAAGTCAATCGCAAACACGCATCACTTTATTTTGGGGACATCAGCTCGTTTCACCGTTGCAAAGGTCATTTGGAGCGTTTAAAACGGGAAATCAAATGGCCGCAAGATATGCTGGGAGAAAATATGGTGATTGCAAAATTATTGACATACCTTGCATGGGAGGAGGTCTTCCCGAACTTGGCCCAGTGAATAGATCCTGATTGCTGAGGCTGGAGATTTGTGCCGCTCCATATCCTTTAGCGTTCTTTTGCACCTAAAATAGGACATAAGTTTAGGAACTTCAACTTAGTTATCCTTTATTTAGACGATAACAAAATCAACAGCAGCTCCGTATTACATTCGAACGAAAAGTATAAGTAGCAATGCAACTTCACAGGAGTACCAAAAGAGAGCGTAGTGCATCCCAGGCAGCCGGCTTGCCTGCCGCCTGGCACACATTAAACGAAACGATAATGCACTTAGCAATTAAACAGGAGTCCGCCTGCTCAGTGCTCACCTGGTGGACAAGCGACTCGAACACGCCGATGGCGCTGTTGCACTTGTTGCAGAATTCGCCGACGCTGAGAGCGCTCCAGTTAATGCGTTTGGTGGCTGGACGTAGCGTCCGCTCCACAGTCCTGACATCCTCCCTCAGCAGCTCACTCTGTCGCCAGTCACAGACAAACTCAGCGACGAGCCATACACTAACGGGCTGAGCAGCCACAATCAGCAGCGAACCATTCACAACACGCTGAACAGTCACAAACCGAACAATAAACGTGATGATGATGATGATGAAACAGCAGCGAACCGTAAAGAAGCGGGCCGTTTGGTAGTAATATATGGACGAACTCCACGTATGAAGGTTCGTTATATATGCCACAAGCAACAGCCACAAATGTATAGACTACTCTCATGCCTTCAGCTATAGTCACGGATCGCCAGTGTGACTGTGGCTGAACGGCAGACGCCAATCAACATCTGTCCATCTCTCTTAACCGCGTCAGAGGTGTTCATTGCCTCTCTTACCTCTGGGTCAGTAATCTCACCACTCTTGTCTCGCCACACTTCTAAAGCTCCCGTACGCCCCCTATTCACCTCTGTATCGGTAAATCCACATTTCTCACCCCCCTCTCACGTCCTCCGAGCCGGCGCACCAGTCACACAAATCTTCTCACCCGTCCCCTCACCTCCGGGTCGGTCATGCGGGCCAGCACCCCGTTGAACCTGTCGACCATGGCGGACAGGTTGACGCTGTGTCGCCGGTAGCGGTCCTCCTGTAGCGCCACGTTCCGCGCCAGCTCCGGCAGGTGGAACCCGAGCACCTCCAGGTGCTTCGAGTCGGCGATGATCTCCAGCAGCTCGTACGGCACGTTGACGGCAAACGGACAGGTGCGGGATGGGCCGCGCAGCGCTGTCGGCAGGACGCTGCCAATTAATACCGCAGCAGCAAATACGGTACATGGGATACAGAGGTGAGGCGATGCCGAAGCTTACGTTCTTCACCCAACAGAAGATACTTGAATGAACCCTATCGGCTGTCACACAGCAATAACACAGCAGCGGCTGTCGAGCCTGCCACGTTCCGCGTCATCTTACCGCTCCTGACGGCGACGCGGCCCGTCTCACTCAGCACAGTCTTCCGCAGCAGCTGCGGCAGCTGGTGGTCTATCCGCTCCCGCCATCCAGCGTACAGCTGGTCCTCGTACGCCTTCATCCGGCGGCCCACAGACAGGTAGTGCGCCTTCGCCTGGCCACATCATCATATCATCCATCAGTCACGTCAAATCACACCGCATATCTGCTGACATCGGCACATATTCAGTCGGGCGGTCACGTTAGTCACGGCAGAAACGGGATAAGCGGCAGAGGCATAACGACTAACGAGGTGTCATATGCAGATCCGCGCATATGACTGCTCATAAACTTATACATGGAACGTTGAGGACTGTGCCTTGAAGTGTACTGTGGACTGAAGACTGTGTTCTGCGGACTGCGGACTGCGGACTGCGGACTGCGGACTGCGGACTACGGACTACGGACTACGGACTACGGACTACGGACTACGGACTACGGACTACGGACTACGGACTACGGTAGGACTAACGGACTTATGCACGATGATCGCCTGTAGCGATCCGGGAAATGTTCACAGACGGAGCGATGTTCGACAAGAACAGACGCGCGCCTCTGTGAGAGGTGACTGCTGTGACCAATGCACAAGAGTGCACGCAGCGTGTGTTCTCCCACGTGCGGCTTTGGCGTGGAGGACTCCCGCCATCTATCCCGATAGCCCACAGTCAACGCTTCAGGCGCGTTTACAGATATGACATGCTCTTAATTCAAGTCTTACATGTTTTTTACGTGCTCTGAGTGTTTACTTGTGTGTCTGCGGTGTTTTACTGTGTTTTTTTTACAATGTATCTGTGTATGGGTTTTTTGCCATTTATGTAGCTGAGTGGAAACAGTAATACCATACTTTGGATGTTTCTATAAACTGAACTGACTGAACTGACTAGGATGGACTACGGACTACGGACTACGGACTACGGACTGCGGACTGCGGACTGCGGACTGCGGACTGCGGACTACGGACTACGGACTGCGGACTGCGGACTACGGACTACGGACTGCGGACTGCGGACTGCGGACTACGGACTGCGGACTGTGAACTGTGGACTGCGGACTTATGGAGAACTCACCGCCTGTCCCATTTCGGTGTCCATCATTTGAGGACATTTTAGGAACTTGACGATGTTGCGCTTGATCTTGAAGAAGAGCAGCCGTTCCCAGCGTATGGAGCCGGAGACGGCCGGGTGGTTCTTGTGCACCGGTGGGCTGTCCTTATGCTCCTGTCGGTCAACACGGCAACAAAATGACGAGTTAGCCAGTGATGATCAACACAATCGCAGCATTGGAACCGTACAAATGACGGTATGAAAAAAGCACAATGTAATGATCTACCCATGACTTGGACAACAGGCAGTGGAGCCTGTGATATGCTGGCACATACTCACCGATAATTGATCGAAATGATACCAAAATAATCTGCAGATAAAAGTCACATCAGCAAAATACCTTCAGCATAGTATGTGCAGACATTTCAACATACTCTGGTTCGATTGACGCCCGACAATAACCAGAGCTGCTATGGACCACTCACGTCGAACATCTTGGCCGCCTCGTCCACCTCCCTGTTGTACTGGTTCAGAATGTCGCTGTATTTGCGGCGCAGCTCGTTGTTGATCGACTGACGCGACTTGACGTGCTCGAACTTGCGAACCACGTCGAACGCTGCCTCGGAAGACCTGGCGGGCAAAGATAGCGGCGGACCAGTGAAGCCCAGCTGGATACCGACCGTAAGCATGTACCGAACTTCATACATGCACATACATATTACAAGGTGGTACACAATATCTCTTGTGTTAATGCAGGGATGGAGTAACCGATATAATTTCACTGCATTCTTATCAAGTAATCTGCAGCTGGCTCCCGATGTGCGAACTCATCAGTCACACACCACCGTCCACCTACCTGAGAGCTCTGAAGCTTTCGTCGAGGAACTTCTTGGCCTCTGACTCGATCCGAAGCACCTCTGTTCCGAACCGATCCATAACGCCCTGCCACATGTGGTGCAGTCTGCAGACAGCAGAGAACGTGAGACGTGCTCGGGGACTTGACACAGACACATCGTCAATAGCTTTTTATTGACGTCAACCTTTGATGTTCATTCATACAATATGCCACTCGTATTATAATTGTAACCAGAGTCGCATCTAGAAAGTTTGGCACAATACCAGTGGTTCTGGCTCTTCCAAGGACTTCTTGCAAGAGCTTACCTGGTGCTGAAGATATCAAAGGCCACGGCCTCGAACGGCACCACCAGGTTTTTGACGCGCTGCTTTGACGTCATCCATCCGATGTGGGTCGGAAGTCACCGCACGCAGGTCCGGGCACAGGATGTTGTTGAACTCCTCCAGAACCTAGACAGCGCAAAGATAAATCCATCACTACGGGTAGCGATGGCCCAGATAGCATAGCATTACCGTTATATTCACATTTCCATCAAATTTGATATCAATTTACCCTACTTTGAAGGAAACCGAGTCAATGCAAAACATAATTTGGAAGTATGTACGGTTCGCTCATGCCAGCCTGTTAATGGCTTTTCTTTTCATCGAATCATACGACTTGACTATCAGCTGGAAGTCGGAGCTAAATTCGTGACTTCCACCCAGCTGTGTTTATTAGTGCTGTTCGTTGCTTGTTGTTTTGATTTTATAATTGTCCTTCTTTTTTCCTTTCAATTTCGATCAGTGTTGCGCGTAGGTCCGACACCCGGGCACAGCTGTGCGCTATAAACTGACCACGGCGACGTGCTGTAGGATCTCCGCAGATGATGGCCATGTGATCCTGTGTCGTCAAACAGCCGGCGGCGGTCAAACTCCCAGCGCGCTCCGCGGCCCGACGTCTCGATCTCAGAGCGGGTCGTGAGGTACGACTCGCGCCAGCGGTTCAGCAGCCGGACCGCAGAGGCGGCCAGCTCCTGTACCTGCCGCGGCGGCTGTCTGCACCGCACACAGACGGACAGACACACGGTTATACATACAGCCGGTCAGACAAACAGCTGCAGGTACAGTGACGGCTGCCTGCCACACGTCACAGGCACACACACCAGCGAGACGAGCACACAGCCGGTCAGCCGATCAGATCAATTCACAGTTCAGCGGGCAGACAACAACCCGCAGGCAGACACACATCAAACACGCAAGGGCATACAGAACACACACAGGCATAGGACTACGCAACCAGTGGAGACCATGTGGAGACAGCCAGCAAACTCGACATGATCTCGACATCAGTTTCTGTCGATCACGCCTGCTCTAAGTCTTCTGCTCGGCACCACGCCCAGCTGACACCTACATGAACAGCTTCTTGATGGAGATGGCGCTGCGGACCCGCGTGCCCAGTTCCCAGGCGAGCCGCTCCATCAGTGGTGCCATGCGGTGGTCCCGGTTGTAATGTCTGGAGAGGATCCACACCATGCGGAGGCTGTCCATGACCTGGGGCAGCGCGTCCGCTACCACAGAGAGAGACGGCTGACTCCGCACCGTCTGCCGCCGCAGCAGAGCAGTCAGCCGTACAGTCAGGGACATTACGGCACACATACACACACACATGATTCAAACAGAGTTCAGCCAGTGACTGTCATCAGTAGCGGTTACAAAGTCAAAGATAGGCGGCGCCTGCTGCTGCTGCTGACCAAACGCAGACTGAAAACATGCTGGTAAAATAAGCCACGAACTCGTCGACGATCGACAAGCTCGATTAACGATACACATTGCCTGTACATTTATTTTATCCTTAACTGTACTTTATTTTGTAATATATTTGCTAAATGGCTTAAATAAAGCATCAAGCATGTTCCGTTCAGCACCAGCTCTCACTCTGAAGTGTCGCTCAAGCGTGGCTCACACTCTGGACACCAGCTCTCACCTTGAAGTGCCGCTCCAGGGTGGCCAGGAAGCGGACGTTGTCGTAGGCCTCGCGGTAGCAGCGGTGGACGTCGTCCACCTGCATGTGGAACCCCTGGATAACGCCAGAGTCCACAATCTCCAGGAGATGCACCATCTTCACCACTGGGACAGACACGAGCAGGATCATTGTTCAAATGTTTTCACAAAGTGGAGGGCGGAAATTTACAGGTTATCACACTCCGATTGAGAACTTCAAACCGATGCAACATCTATCAAATTCCAGTTACGACGAATTTTAGGTAAATAGTTGCCGCAGGGACAGCTGCAGCTCGTCATTAATATACAAATATACATCAACGAATATAAGATACATAAACACACATGGATATCAACAGAACTGTTTGGCACCACGATTATAACGCTACACTAAATTACAGCGTTGGCTACACATTATCGACAATATTTGAAAGTAGTTAGTAGTTTCATATTCATCACACCTCAGCCATGCCAACTCTCCAATGCATAGGAAATTGCCTGCCTGACTGACCTGTGGGCAGTTTGAACTGTTCCACGAGTGAGGATAGCTCAGAGTGTTTCTCCCGCCACAGGTCCAGCTCGGCCATACACCCGCTTGAAGACGGCTTCTGCACCGCCACAGAAGACGCACAGTGTGTTAGTCACGCAGGGGCGTAGGAACTCATTAAAAGTTGGGGGGGGGGCAAAAGGTATTTTGAAGTCGATTCTTTCCATGCAACGTCCATAGCGTTTAATGTTAAAATCTGAAAAGGTTGGAGCAGTTGCCCCCTCCCCCCCCCCCCCGGCTCCTACTCCTACGCCTATGTAGTCACTCACATACACATCAGCAACACCCCTTCGCGAACCGGAAATAATTGTTAATACAGCAGTCGACGCTATCATCATATGAATACCGTCAGGCTACAAAGACGTATCTGTCGCAAAGACATCATTCATCTGGATTGTGAACGTGCATGCGAGACATGACAGCGACCGCAGCGCTCTGGGTACCACCCACACATCGTTGACCTACCCTGTTGATCATTCCGTCCAGATTCCTGGCCATGTCCTGCTGCCAGGTGGCCAGCGTCTCCTCGATGATGGTCAGCAGCTGGCGGTCCTCGGCCAGCGCGGCCAGCTCCTGCTGGTCGTCAGAGCTGGCCTCCAGCAGCGGCAGCTCGGGCAGCTCCAGGAAGAACCGGGTACTCAGCTGCTCCCGGGTCCTGAGACCGCCGACAGACACAGACATACATACACTCAGCCGGTTCACTCAACACAGCCGGTGGACAGCCGGCATGCCGCTAACATTACATCTCACTTCGAGTACATCATCTCACGTATACTCACACCACCCAGTCAGAGGGTGACATTGGCGCTAAAATACAAGCTCGGAATATCAAAATCGAAAACGTAGCTCCAGAATATGGTCGTTATCAACACACAATGACGCTTTACTCGGATAGACGATGTTTTCAACTGCCCGTGTGTTTAGGTTAAATGCCAAGTACCGCAACTGTCCAACAGCTAACCTGACCTTGTCGGCTGAACGCACCGTGTCGCATTCAAACCCACCTATTCACCCCGGAGACGATCTTGTGCAGGTTGATGATGAACTCGTCTCTCAGCTGGAGGCGGATGGAGGTGCGCCGCGCCGGGCAGCGCTGGTGGCGGGGCGCGACAGCGTCCCCGCTTGAATGAGTCTCCCCAAGCCCCGGCCGCCGCATCCGGCACCGCCGGGGACGCGTCTGGGTCGTCATCCCGGTGCTGCAGAATCGGCAGGAAACGCTGCCCGGACACACACCGGTTCATTGGTTCACAGACAGGCGGGGCAGACGAGACGAACAGTCCGTACAGATAACAGCCTGAGCCCTGAGTGACTATTTGTATGTGTGCAAAAGGCTTCAAAGGCCGCTAACCGTTCTAACCCTGAGACCTGACCTGGATAGAGCGACTGCCATTTTAAAGTACACCAGAATGCTGCAGACCGTCTCATTGACCGGCGACTGACCTGCGTTAGCGTGGCGTCCAGATCGTCCAGAGCCAGCTTGTCCAGGGTGCAGAACTCAAAGTGCTGCGGCATGGTGGCGCGCATCGTCTCCAGGTCGTGCGGCTCGGGCACGTTGTTAGGGGAACGGCGACTGAATACCACGGCTCCGGGCTCCTGATGGTTTAACACAACACGTCACATCGCGATCACAGCACAATATATCACAGTCACATCACACCAATCACAGCACATATCACATCACAGCACAGCACAGTACATCATATTACATCACAACACACATCACATCACAACATATTGTCACATCGACAGCTTATGAGATACTGTACCACAGAGCTGTCTGAAATTAACGCTGGTAAGTCGGAGCACGATCAGCAGCTACACAAACAGCGTTATATATTAGCTAATGTACCGTAGGGCCAGGCAAATCCAGCGCCTATAGATAGACTAGCAGATCAATAATGATATCCAGTACGATTCTTCGCGTTAAATTCCGACAAGTCACATTCATTCAACACAGCACTGGAACGCATTATGTATTGCTATCACATCGTCACGGCAGTCCAGCATGATATAGAACATTATCAAAGGGCGAGCAATTCAAAGATGATGGGAAAAGCAACAGAATAAAAGTACCTTTGCCATCCTCATCAAGTCATCCAACACCATACCCTCAGCAGTCAGCACAGTTGAAAGGAGATCAATGAATATAATTATATTTCAGTTCAGTAAGGCAGCTAATCGTAATCTAAATGCATTGCATTGGCCTCAAGTCGTTAGCAATATTAGCAATATTAGCAAAAGGTCATGGTTGACTTCCTTACAGAAGAGCGGCGGCGACATAACACAACTATACCAGAAATAGTGACAGATTAGCGCATTACAGCAGTGTCAAACTTACGTCTTCGGGTAATACTTCGGGTGATATTTTCGTCGCCAGTTTTATTGCTGGCCTTGTAATCCGCTTCACGATACTTTTCTGCGAAGACGCATGATGTTATTGATACATTGAGACAGAGACATTCTTGGATGAATCGCTCGCAAACACGTCTTGTTATTAAGAACCGGGAGCATGGACTTTAGGAACAAGACGCTGATAAAATATGCAATTATTCTCAACGCACACATTATACTAATCGCAAGGTTCATATGAGAATATCTGTGCTCGAGACTGAAAAGACAACGATCACATTTTCAATATGGTGAACAATATGATTAATATATAGGCAGACATGTCCCATTACATGACGCCCCAAGGTCGTAGAATTACGCTTGTTTCTCACGATAAAGAAGACGGATTGCCTGTATGGGACATGACATAGGTGATATATCTCGTAACTTAAGAACATTCAGTAATAACTT